>CACVKS010001577.1:0-15216 GCA_902749335.1 Acanthamoeba triangularis
GTTTTCGATGAGGGGGAGTGCCTCGTCCTTGTGTATCTTCACCTCGTAGTCGATGTCGCGGTTGGGGAAATCATTCTCAGCCCAGCGCCACTGCTTCGGCTTCTTGTTGGTCACTGTGGGCGACGACGTCGCGCCTAAAAGGGGAGACGTTGGGCTCGAGGCGCTATCCATGAAGTTGCTTGCCCGCCCACCTTAGCCGCACTATGTCGCCGTCGGTCGGCGAGTGTCTTGGCAAGCTTGCACAACCCTCGCAGCAGACGCACCTAAAGACGAGAAGCGCAGCTATCAGTATCCTTGTGCTGCTTGTCTGGCCGTGTTCTTGCTTCTCTGCTTCACGTTCAACACAAAAGCCGTTCACGTGCAAAAAAATAATGTTTGGCCGTCCACGAGAACATTACTCCGGTGTGTGTGTGCGGCACCCGCACTCACCGGAAGGCGCGGGCCGCGAGGAGTGTGGGGTTTGAAGGTACCGTGTGCGGCAAGGAGGAGAACACTCACGAACACGGCCGATCAAGAGACTCTTGGGGTGGAACAACAACAATCAAAAAAAACCACCGGTGCACTTTGGCTCGAAGGCTCTCGCGTTGTTTGTTCGCTGTGCCTGGGCGTTTCCATTGGTTGTCGACATAAAGAAATCAACACATGCAACGGCGCAGGCGTTGCCCAACCGTGGGCGAGTGGCCACGAAATTCGTGGGAAAGGTGATGGCTTGACCTGGGCGATCGACGTCACCAACTCAATCGTCACCTGCTCACCTCCGGGCGGATCGCTTGCCGGTCACCACGTGGAACCGCTCAAGGAGACGACGCTCCCAAGGTACCGGTCCGCACTGGCGAGGTCGGCCTGTTAGTGCTCACGGCTGGCCCGTCAGGGGAGGTCCGCCGTGGCGCCGTGGTTGAGCCCGTGGTAGAAGTGGTTGAAGTTGCACTGGGCGAGGGAGAAGCCAACGGTGTGCGGTGACGACGACGATGACGAGAGCTGGGCCATCAGGGCGAGGAAGGCCGCGACGTGCTGACCGAAGCTAGATCGCAACGCGTCGAATTCCCTCGCTTCGCTCTCGGTAAGTTGCAGCGCGTCGGTT
Organism: Acanthamoeba triangularis; assembly: GCA_902749335.1. Lineage (NCBI taxonomy): Eukaryota > Discosea > Longamoebia > Acanthamoebidae > Acanthamoeba > Acanthamoeba triangularis. The sequence goes on from CACVKS010001577.1 coordinate 1,082, forward strand.
GACGGCGTGCCAGCGGCATGATCTCGGCTGCCGTCCGTTGGGCCGCTGGAGCCCGCGACTTTTCCCTTCAAATCGGGATAAGATCGCCGCGCTATCGAAAGGGCCTGTAGTCGCCCCGCTAGCTTCTCGACGTAGCGTTGCATGACGAGGGCGTACGAAAGCAGCTTTTCCACTAGGTTCGCCAGCCCGGCGCTTTCCCTGTTGAGGAAGCAGCTGAGACAACAACACCGTTCAGAGGGTACGGTCAGTTACGTTAGGAGCGTTCACTGCGTAGCGCTCGCAGACGGTGCAGCACGGTCAGAGCCGGCAGCCGGAAGTGGCCGCCACGCTCTAGGCCTCCACTAATTCGATCATCAAGGTTGGCCCGTCTGATCACAAACCCAAAGAGCAGGCGGCGTACTAGGACAGGGCGGGGTCGAGGAAGCGTTGGTGTAGACACTCCTGCATGGCTTGCACGTCTTTAGCCTAGTTCGCGTGAAAGGGCACGCGGCGAGGTCAGTGATCACGGATGTGCAGGCGCATTTTCTTATTAAACGCGCCATTGGGTACACCCACGAAAACGCACCTTTGCGAAAGCAGCGACAAAGTCGCGCCAGAAGACGTGGTGCACCTGCCTGCTCGTGTCCTCGCCCAACACGCTCAGTGCATGCCGCATCTCTTGCCTGGCGCCACCGATCAGCGAGGGGTAAGTGTCAGCCCAATGAAAGGCGAGCGTACAGGATGACCGATGGCAGGTTGAGCTGGCGGTGACTTCGTGTGCGTTTCAAGAGGACCCAACTGGTTGAGAGAGCGAGTTGCGCAACCTGTAATCCGCATGTTGTTAGCAGGGCCACCGGAGAGACGTGAGCGCCTCAAGTGGGCAAAGCAAAAAAGTACATAACGCGTGTACCTGCACTTTGATCAAGAAGCCAAAGAGCTTGTTGATCTTGAGCATGGCGTGGCGATCAACCACAAGATACACCGGCCAGACCAAGTGGTAGTCCCATGCGAGTTCGTTCAAGACACTCAGCGGGCCTTGGCGCCAAGTCAAACAAATGATGAGAAGTTAGCACATTGAAGCTCATGAGGCGGCTCAAGCAACCTGCGAACGCACCTTGGAGCGGAGTTCCGAACGCAGCCTGGTCTCCGGGCTCGGCGATGCCAAAGCCGAACGAGAGCTTCTGGGCATAGCAGGCATCGCAACCACGGGCGATCGCCACATCGTCACCATGGCTAGCGCCGCGTTGCGGGGTCTCCCCCTGTTCGTCGTGGTTACAGTGGCTGCCCATGTGAAGCGACAGCGTGTCTCGCAGCATGCCGTTAATCTTCCGCCGCTGTGCCACTCCCCACGCCTTCGACGTACGCGGACGCAAGGGGCTGGTCAGCTGATCCGCGGAGGCTGTTAACAGAGCAAAGGGCGGTAGTCAAAAGGTACCAATGGCGGAGTGACGACCAGCCCGTGCAGCGCTTGCGCGAGGGGAAGGGAGAGCGGCGAAGCTAGAAGGCAGGTCGAGTGCAAGAAGCGCAGCTCGTCCAGCACGCCGCTCTGGTCAATCACGTAGTGGCGCAGGGAGACGCTGACTCGTTCATACCTGCCGACCCCAACACCGCGTGTGAGCGAGTCTCTTCTCGACCGCCAGCAAGAAACGCGGCCGCAGCACAGCGTACCGTTCGGTAACTGTTGACGCAATGCGATCCTCGGTGATGGCGTCCAAGAACATCCAGCCTTCGTGCATGGTGGCTGCTCGAGTGAGCACCAGCTGCTCATCCTGGCTGTCGACCCCATCGCGGCCGGCCCTCTTCTTCCCTGTTTCCTCCGCGTACACGGAGCCTCCTAGCTGTGAGGGCGCCTTCACCACGAAGATATCGCCCCAGTTGCTCGCCATTTCTTCATTTGCGTTCGCTCCTCTGTAACACGTGCGAAAGCTGAGTCGCTGAACAGCACAGATTGCCTGGCCGATGATGCAAGCAAGGTCGTACCGGTCTTGGGTAAAGCCGTGGAGGGAAGGGTAGCAGAGGCTCATTGGCCGACTGTCGACCGACGCCGCAAAGACCTTGGCGTCCGCGGTTTTCTCACGGCTCAGGATGTACAGGCCAAAGGCGATGGCGCAGAGATCTCGCTTGACGTTTGCCAGGTGGCGCGGCGTTTCGATTACGATGTCTTCCCACTCGCCTTCCCTGTCCTGTAGGCGCAGAGGAATGAGCATTCAATCACTGAGATCGCCTGTATGGCAGTGTGGCCCACCTGAGAGGGAATGATGTGGTAGAAATCGCGAAACGGGTCGATTGTCGGTGAGACGCCCTCGCCAAGAAGCCTCTCGAGGAAAACGGCATACGGACGCCAACTGCACGAGAACAGGTACAAAATGATGTCGCCTCTGCCCTGTGGCTCCGAGTCCCACTAAAGAAGTGAAGCGAGGAATGGAACGCTCATTAGAAATTGCACGAGGTGCGAGGCAGGGAGCGGGGGCACGCACCATCAGCGTATCAGCGGCCAAGTTGTAAAGATAGGAGATGCACTCAAGACCCCCGCACGGCATCCTCTCTCTCCACGTGCCCTAGACCACCGAAGATGTTAAATCAGTGTTCTTTTTTGTGCGATGCTTGCAAGTTGGCGGAGTACCTCTCGAGAGTTGCCTGTTGAAGACATTCTCGCAAGAGCTTCCATCACAAAGCTTGCACAATCTGACCGAGTAGAAAGTTAATGAAATCTGATATCTACAGCCCACAGTTCCACGCAAGGTACCTTGGATGTGCCTTGTGCATTGTTCCACGTGAAGCAGCCGTAGGTCATCCGAGACGTGTCGGCGCTTTTTTGCATTCGTGTGGTCGTCCCTTGGTTCTGCAACCTCGTCCACTGTCGTGGTCGGCAGAAGCTCGAACAGGCAGGGATGATGCTTGATGTCCGTGCTGAACGCCGTGTTGGCTGCCTGAAGCCTGTTGAGAAGCTCCGCCACGTCGTCCTGCGTCGCGAAAAGCGGCGATGGCAGATATCCCAGAGCGAGCACTCTTTCTCGCCATCGGCGCACTTGATCCTGCACACCTCGACCGACGGCCTGCCACACCTGTCGCACAAGTCGATAAGATCACATGCTGAAAAGGAAACTGACCGGAGGAACGAAGAAAATGCGAGACAAGCAAAACAGCGAAAAGAGGTCACGAATAAACGCAGAACCAATCGCAAAAGAGACAATAAAAGGCAAACATGGCGGCAAAACTAAAGAAAACGAGTGACGACCACAAACAAGATGGAAGGCACAACGACCACTTCCCCCACCCCACCCAGCAATCAGCTGATTACAGAAGACCTGGACCAGGGCGTGATCATACACTTTTGCCCGTCCTTCCTGAGCCCCGACGAGGCAACCGCGCTCTTCGAGCACATCATGAGCTTGGTATCTTGGGAGCAAAGTGAAAGGACCCTGCCCGACGGCTCCAAGGCCCGCCTGCCCCGCTTGCAGGTGCGCACCCGACACTCCTCATCCACGCTCGCAATTCTCTAATTTTTGTTTGTGGGTGGCGTAGGGCTGGATGTCCACCGAGTACAAGAAGGTGTCCACCCTGTACCAGAAGTCGCCTCCCACGGTGTGGACGGAGCCAGTGCTCAAGGTGAAGAGCGCGATCGAGGCCGCACTGGGAAAACGGTGCACCTTCGACTACGTGCTTATCAACCTCTACCGCGACGGCGAGGACTCGATCGGCTTTCACGTCGATGACGAGGCCCGCGGCTTCAACGAGACGTACGGCCCCAAGAACATTGTGGCCTCGCTCTCTCTGGGAGAGACCCGGACCTTCATCCTGCGCCACAGCCGCAAGAAGAAGCTGCAGAGGCGGTACGCCCTCACTGCAGGCAGTCTCATTGTGATGGACGGCACCACCCAGGAATTCTGGCGGCACGGCGTCCCCAAGGAACCAGAGGTGAAGGGTCCTCGGATCAACCTCACCTTCCGGGTGTCATAAAGAAAAAGATAGAGCCTCCACTACGCCCCCCAATTTGTTCGTGTCAAGAGGATTGGGAGTGCCCGTACCAGTTTGCCGTCGGCGATGCCCTCCCCGTCGATCAATCGCACCGCAAACCCGTGCAGTCGCTGCAGGATCGTGCCCAAGTGCGCCAGGGTGTTGAGGACCGACGTCAGGCTGGCCTCCTCCATGGTAGCAAGGCGAACGCAGGGGGGCACGATTCGGTACGCCTGCGCCCGGTTGGCCAAATCGCAAGTGAGTAATCTGGAACGCTGAAGGCTGCTTACTGCCACGCCAAACCCCTGGTACCTCCTTGACGTCGTCCCACGTGAAAAGCCAAGATTGCACGCCGAGAAGCATGAGCAGCGTGCACTCTACCACTTCCTTTTCAACGAGAATCTGTGGTTCGTAGCGCAGAACTAATTGAACCCCGACTGTAGATGGGAAATTGTAAGCAACTGTAGTGGCTGTACAGCCCATCGTAGCTGTGGTCACTGTCCTCGTACCTTGTGGTGCCAGTGCTGAGGGTCCTTCATCCGGTTGAGGGACGCGCGGTCGAGGTTCAGGTCCTGCGGCATGCGGAGCTGATTCCTCATGGTTGATGTGAGAGGGCGGCATAGCGAATGAGAGGAAGTCGTCAAAGATAGAAGGAGTCAGCGAGGGATCGGTTGGCAGTGGCGGCAGCAACGAAAACGGGTCATCCGGAAGCGTCGACGCAGAAGGTTGCAGTTCTGCCTTCTTCTCTTCGCCACGGCCCGTAGTCCCATTCCCTAGTCGATTGAGTGGTGAGCAACATGCAGTTTTGTCATACGCACGAGCACTTACCTTCGCTCGTACAGAGGAGGTCCCCGAAGATGTTGCCAAGAGCGGGCGGACCTGAAAGGACGCTTAAGTCTGCTTCAAGCCCGGCGCTGCGTTCCCGGTCTGCAGTGCCGGAGGCCTCGGCGTCGACATCGTAGAGGGAGGGCGCGGAGAAGAGACGCGGTGGCAGCGTCACACGGACATCTTCATACTCCCGGCTGCAGAGCGTGGCTTCCAGGGAAGACTCGCCGGAGAGGGATGGCTTTAACTCAGACAAGAGCTCGATTGCCAGCCTGGAGCAGGAGCAGCACACAAGAGAGAGAGGTCAGCACTTGGGCCAAAGCACAGCAACGGAGAGGGCGTGAACCGTCCAAGCACAGGTTCCGTTGCGTCAGCTTGTTTACGCGATAGGAGAAGAAGCAGTAACAGGATCGAGTGGTGGTCCGTGATGTGTAGTGTGGAGTCCTTGGAGTAAGGAACGTCGTCCGCGGCAGGCAAAGACACGTGTGTAGAACTGGACATAGGGCAAGGGTCAGCTATAGGAGGTCGCCCAGTCATGAGAAGAGTGGAGGGTACGTGAGCCACTTCTTGTGCACGAGAAGCTCGAGTGCGGTGGCTGCCTGGCGGTGCCCTTTGTCTCGGAGTGCATAGACGGCGGCATGCAGTTTCACCAGGGCTTTCGTGTATGTGTCTTCGATGCTACACCTCCCTGGCACCATCGCCTGCTCTTCATAATCTTCAAATCCGAGCAGATGTGCGTAGATTTTTCCTCTATCCGATTTGCCTCTTCCTAACTTCGTTTCGACCTTGGTGATGGCAGCACTTATGCTCACCGTTGCCCTGTGAGGCATAGCACCATCGTCGTCTTCGCCTGACATCTCGATTTGCGTTTCTTCAGGCTTGATTTTTTTTCTGACGCTGTTTTGGCGCCACTTTGCGATCCTTTCAAAACACTTTTCGTTTCGCCAAAACGTTTTAATTTAAATTGGTGAACGGAACTCCGCTCGGCAAAAAACCGGCCACCCGCAAGTGTTTGCACCTAGCTCCTGGGTGTCCAACCTACGGTGGTCAGGGTACAGCTTGTTGGCGTGGTTCACTTCCTTATCGCGGTGATGGTCTCCTGGAGTGTTGGTACGGTGGTTGCGGAAAAGGCTCTCGAAAGGACCTTGAGCCGCGCTCTCGCGTATTTCCTTTGCTTCTCCTCCCCGTTCCTTCCACACCGCCCCACCGGTGGCAAGTGTCCGCTTCTGGTGTGCTGGCGCGTCCTCTCTTACGCAACGTCACCGCTTCTCGTGCACGCGACGACACTAACGCAACACACGGCAACACCAGCAATACATCCGCGCCTGGCCATTGCTGCCACACAACCTCACACAACAAACAACTGCACGACGAGGCATTGAGACAGATGGCCATGTGGGTGAGAGCAAAGAAGGCGAAGACACGCACTCTCGAGACGGAGGCGACGGAGACAGAGCGAAGCAGGAGTAGCCCACGCGTGGAGATATCCCATGAGAGGAGGCAGAGCAGAGGAGTGGCGTCAATAAAGTCGCCGGAGGGAAGGAGGCGAGTGGACACGTCGCCAGTGATGATCCAGCGGAGGGACACGTCGCAGGGTCGGGCCATCATCCAGGCAGCGGAGAGTCTCCTCACCTTGTCTCCTCCCCTATCCGCCACATCTCCCATCCTATCTCCGCCTCTTTCTTTCTCCTCGACTTCCTCATCTCCGATTAACGTACGTCGAGCGGCGAGGGCTCCGATCCGCTATGCGCACCCGCCGTTGTCGCCCTTCGGGGGCCGTCTGGCAACGATGGCAGAGCTCTCGGGTTCTAAAATCGTCTTCGATCACCAACAGCGCGCCGCCCTCCAGGAGAAATCAGATCGATTGATGAAGGTGCAACGACTACGAGATCAGCACGAAGAGAAGAGGAAGCGAAAGAACAGCGACCTGCAGCGCGAAGATGAGGAACGAGGGATGTGGAATCAATTCTGGGACGTACTCGAGGACGTGGAGGCCGAGCGAGCCAAGCAGGACGAGGAAGATGAAGACGCAGAAGACGTGGGGGAGCTCCTGCAACGACTCAGCAGCGGATTGCTGGACGAGGTGCTCAACGACAAGTGTGGAGACGAAGGCTTCCGCGTGATGAAATGCGCCTCGGGTGCGCTGCAGCTGATGCAGCTCCAGGAGCGATTCAAGCGCTATCGCGATGAAGCCGTCGAGGAAGAGCGGCTGCAGGTCGAACAACTGGGCGTGAGCCCAGTCGTCGGGAGTGGATGCTTCGAGGACAACGAGTTCTTCCGCCACCTCCTTCAAGTCCGACACCGCTCTGCCACCACGCCCTCCTCCACGCCCCCTCTCCTCTTCTCGCTCTGAGGTCAACCAATATTGTTTATATTTATTTATTTATTTAAATAGAAAGAAAATATATTTTCTCAGTCAAGCGCTGGTCAAATTACTATTCACCTTCATAGTCTCTACTGCACGGCTTTTAGAAGTCATCCCCGCCCCGCCTGCCGCCTCTACCGCCTCGACCACCTCGTCCACCTCTGCCTCCGCCCCTGGCATTGCCGCCTCGTCCACCGCCTCGGCCGCCTCTGGCGCTACCGCCTCGACCGCCGCCTCGGCCGCCTCTGGGCGAAAAGCTTCCTTCCTTGGGCGCCTTCCTGGCTCTGCTGTTGAGCTGCTGGTTGTGCTGGTTGTCGTGCTTCTGCGGCAGCTTGCCCTGGGTGGATTGAGAGGTCGGACGGACGTCAGGTTCGAAGACATGATGAGGAATGGATGGAGAGAGAATGTACCTGGTCCGATGGTTTGTTCTTCTTGGGCTTGGCGTCAGGGCTTCCAAACACCGCAGCAGTGATCATCTTCTCCTCCTTTTCCTTGCGCTTGCTGAACCTCGACGTCTTCCCTTGGCCCGCGCCATCCTAAGTGGTTGGTTGAGCAACACATTTGAAGGTGAGACACACGAACTGGTGGTTGTGTTTGGTGGCCTTATTGGCTGTGGTGCCGCCGTACCTCAGTTTCGTTTTGCTCGTTACGTGGCCTCTTGCCCTGCGGCTTGCCCTTCTTGGCCGGGCTGTTTCCTGGCTTGCCCTTCTTGGCCGGACCCGGACTGGCTCCTCGCTTTCGCTTCTTCTTGCCCTCCTGGGATTCGTCTTCCACCACGACGCGGGTTGTCTGCTTGGCCTTCTTCGTCTTGGGCTTCTTCTCACCGGCCGCCACTTGCTTGCTGTATCGATACGCAGTGGTCGTGTTAGAGCGCATGTGTCAGGCGCACAGCGAGCGAAGGGAATGGACGCACTGCTCGGGTTCCTCGACGATCTCTTCAAAGACGAGCGCGGAAGCGACTGAAGTGATACGTGCGTCGACGTTCACCTCGGCCTTGGGCTGCTTGAGCACGATCGGCTGGAGCTGGCCCTCCTCTGGCTCAGGCACCTCCCACACCTTGACGACTCCCTCCGAGGAACCGGACACGAGGAAGTGGCGCAGCTCTGCGCAAGACACCATGGAGCGCGGGATTCATCAGTGAACTTAGCTCATCCAGTCAGTGAAGAGTGTGTTAACGCACTTGTGGCCTGCTTTCCCTCAATGGCGTCCTCCACCAGGGGAAGGTGGGTGACAGAGAGACCTCGCACGCGGACCTTGTGGCCGATGAGGTTGTGCGTCATTTCGCCCGTCACGATATCCCAAATCTGGAGGAAGCCCTCCTCGCAACCGAGCGCCACCAACTTGGGCTGTATTTGATACCACACAACGTAGTCGGTAAGGGTCGCACTTAAGGTTTTGTGTGGGTGAAGCCGATGCACCGTGATGAAAGCCAGTGAGACGATCTTCCTCGGGGTCTCGATTGTGTGCGTCACGGTGTTGTCATCCGCGGTGTAGATGGTGAACTTGGTCTCGTCAACGAGGCAGTAGACATCTCCGCCCGGCGACCAACGCACCATCTGAGGAGCTGCACAAGTAAGGAAAGAGTCCGCCGCCATCCGCGCGTCGCCGTTGGCCGACTGAAAAAGAAAAGCGTACTTGTGAGCCTTGAGCGTGACAAGGCACTCCCAGCGCTTGGCATCCCAAATGCAGATGGTGCCATCCTGACCTCCGCTCAGCATGTGGACGCCATAGAATTCGGTGGCGTTCACGGCACCTGTAGAATAGGCCGACGGATGAGGAATCACTATCAGCACTGGCCTTGTGAACAGCGAGCCGAGAGAGCGTACCGTTGTGCTGGATGAGGGTGCCGACCTCCATTCGCTTCTTCAAGTCATAGATCCTATTTCCAGCGACCACCAGTGAAGTTAAGCGTACAGGCACTGACCGACACTGCCGCGGCAATGCGGCGGGCAGAAGGGCAGGCGCACGTACTTGACAGTTTCGTCAGCGCTGCCCGAGGCCAGAAGGTTCTTGTGGTTGGTGAGGCACGTTATGCCGTTCAGATGCGAGGAGTAGATGAACATGGGGTCCAGTCGGAGCTCCTGAATGGCAGATCAGATGTTAGGTTCATGCGGATCACTGAAAGATGGAGAGATTGGGATGAAGCTTGAACGAAATCACCACAATCTCAAAAATGCAGGCGATCGCAGGGTTTTAAATCAGTGCGAGCGTAGGTACCATCTTTTGCTTGGTGTCATCTTTGTCATTCTCGAGGCAGTAGAATCCGTAGAGGATGTGCTCGTACGTTCCAGCCACGACAACGAACTCCATCTTCACTGCTCCGGCGACTGACAATCCTGGCCCGGTCCGCGTTCGTTTTTTATCGTCCGTCCCGTTCTTCTTTTCTTCCCGCCTTTTATCTTTTTTTTTTGTATTTTTCCATTCCTTTTTAAAAAGAAACGTGCGAGGACTTATTTTTGAATCTTACGCCCACGACGGGGAGCACGATGGATACGCCGACAACAACAACAACAACCAGCACCGCAAGTGCGGCACCGGGGCTGAACCAAGCACAGGCGCCAGGCGGAGAGGAGCCCGCGTTCTGGTTTGTGGGTAATAGTGCATCATCTTCAATGTCGTCCACAATGCCGGACCCGCAAGGTGAAGGGGCCAAGCCCTGGAAGCTCTTCGTAGGGCAGGTGCCCAAGAACGTCCAGGAGGCCACAATACGGTCCTTCTTTTCGCCCTATGGCGAAATCGTGCAGATGAACATCTTGCGCGACAGGGTCACTCAGGTCTCCAAAGGTACAGCGCTGGCTGCTCCTGCACCGTCGCCTCCATGACACGCAGGTCCTGACCTCTGTTCTATGTGCCCAGGTTGTGGATTCGTCTCGTACTCGACAAAAGAGGCCGCGGACAAAGCCATCTCCGCCCTCCACAGCGTCGTAACCATCCCTCCGGTACGTGTAGGGCAAGTCAGATGCATCTTGCTTGCCTTGCTCGGGTCTTCTAAGAATACTCCGCTCCTTGTGCTTGCACTGCACGCAGCACACGGCTCCGCTCCAGGTCCGGTACGCCGACGAAGAGCTGCAGCAAATGGGTACGGCCACCCGCCCGAAGAAGCACAGAAGAACGAACCGCTTGCAAACCTTTAACTCCCTTCCCTCAACGCTAGCCGAGCACAAGCTGTTCATTGGCAAGTTGCCGACCACTGTGACGGAAGAGCTATTGCGCCAGATCTTCGCACCCTATGGCAATATTGAAAAGCTCAACATTCTCAAGGGTATGCACATGATCTGTCTATTTGCAGCCAACACCCTCTCACCTCCCTCACACCTTTGACTTGCTCCATCCAGGCCCGGCTGACGTGAACTGCGGCTTCGTGAAGTATGATAACCGGGAGGAGGCGGAGAAGGCCATTAGAGCATTGAATGGCAAAGTGGTAGTGCGGGTAACAATCCTACCATCCAGCGCCCGACACATGGTAATCGATTCAAATGGTCTCAAATGTCGCCTCGTCGCTCGTTTGCACCAGGGGTCGAATGAACCTCTCGTGGTCAAGTACGCCGACACGAAAAAGCAGAAGGAAAAGAAGATGCAGATGAAGTTCTCCACACCTCTTTCTCTCCCGCTCACGTCCGGTGGGTGGCCGCACCAGTCAACACAGGCTCCGATGCCGACACATCCCGAGGTACGACATCCTCCGCCAACGTGCTTCCACATTGGCATAGCTTCGAGATCTACATGTTCCCGTGTTGTTTGCGAGTGTTGGCAGACCACACACACGTTTGGGTTTAAGTGTTTGTTTTTGTTTATTTCTTTTCTCGTTCTGACCCGAGCCGCTCCTCTCGTATATCCGTGTCCGTACTCCATCAACGTACATCACTCATGTACACTGTGTTCCATCACTGTTCATTCTCCACCTGTTCTGTTTGGTCTAGCTTGGAGGTACCGTCTTGTCGCGTTCTCGCCTCCTTTGAAAGTAATCGCGAATAGAGCTCCAACCATGCAGCGACACTGAAGCACGACCTAACTCCATTCCCCTAGCTCCGTCCAGGGTGCCTCCTGGTGTGGACGTGAACACCTACATCGGCCAGCTTCAAGCTCAGATCGTTGCGCTGCAAAACGCTCTCAGTACGTGTTCACCCGCTTAAAGCAGCTGAATCAATAAGTAACCATTCCCCCATTGCACGTTAGCTTCGGCGGGTGTGCCCATCCCATGGGCTGGTTCTTATCCGCTGCAGCCGCAGCTACTCCAACCTTCCCAGCCTATATACCACCAGCCGCCTCCGTCTCCTATGTCGGCCATGCTTCCGCCATCGCCACTACAATACGGCGTCCCTCGGCCGATGGCCTCGCCGATGTCCCCTCAGGGTCCGTCGATGTCTCCGCTGCCGATGTCTCCGCTGCCGATGTCCCCGCAGGCCCCACTACCGATGTCACCTCAAGTGGCAATGGGCGCTGCACAGCCGCCCGCCGCGCAAGGCGAAGGTTACTAGCTTCTCGCTCTCGCCCTTACATCCTGGCCGTGAATAACAAGCTAACGGTCCAAGGTTCCACTCACTTTGCGCGCTTCAGGCCCGCCCGGAGCAAATTTGTTTATCTACCACCTGCCGCCGCACTTTGGGGACTCGGACCTCTACTCTCACTTTGCGCCTTATGGGCAGCTGGTGAGCGCGAAGGTGTTTATCGACAAGGCCACAGGCCAGAGCAAATGCTTTGGTACGTCTTGCTTGCTTGACGCGCAGCCGAGGGCAACAGCGATTCGCTTGGCTTACCCGCTTCCCACCCACACGACGTGACGCCAGGCTTTGTGAGCTACTCCACGCCCGCAGCGGCCGAAATTGCCATTCAGCAGATGAACGGCTTCCAGGTGGCCGGCAAGCGTCTACGAGTGCAACACAAGCGATCTCGCGCCCAGCCCTACTGATACCTTCTCTTCCCGTCCCTAGGGGTGCGTGTGCGCTCTTGTTTATGTGCGTGCGTGCGTTGAATGTAAATGGAGTCTAGATCGCAATGCACGGCACGCGAGCACTTCACTCGGCTGGTCGATCTATGCTACTGTGCGCCAGCGTGGTCGGCTCGCCTTCTCGCGGCCACGAGCTCGACGGCTCGTCGAGCCCCATACTCGGCGAGAGCAGCGCTGCCAGTAGGGCTTCATCGTCCAGACCCGAGACCGGTTCCGCTTCCACTTCCCTTTGCTTGAGGAAGCACGGCACATGCCCCTTGCGGTGGTGGTGGTGAGGAGGGTGGTGATGAGGAGGAGGGTGATGGTGATGAGGGTGATGATGAGGGTGGTGATGAGGGTGATGGTGATGGTGATGAGGATGATGAGGATGATGAGGATGACGGTGACGACGGTGATGGTGAGGATGATGGTGGTGATGATGGCCATCTTCGAAGAATGATCGAAAGTCTGGAGGCAGCTCGTCCCAGCTTGCCGTTGCCGTCGAGTCAACGCACATCACGCTCCACATCAACTGTTGTGCGTGTGCGGTGGGGCGTGTGGTCAGGAGAGAACTGTTGTGCGTGTGGGGTGGTGGTGCGTGTGCGGTGGTGCGGAAAGCTGTGATGTACCCGGCCTTCGGCGGAGAAAAACGACTGATGCTTGACCTCGGCCCTGATCAAGCGGCCGTCCTTGGTGCGCATCCGCGGCGTAATCGTGACTACGTCGCCCACATCCCCGAACGTTCTGTTCCAGCGCTGACCACCATCAGTTTTTTGCCTCCTTCTCCTTCTTCTCCTCCATTGAGGGGCGCAGGTGGGATGCAGACCTGGCCATCATCCGGCACATGAACTGATGATGGACTTCCGGATCTGGATCCGGCAGCATGAACCGCGCAATGGAACAACCTTGCAGCTCGTGCTGCAGCACCGCAGGTAAGTATGTGAGAAAACAAGCAAGCATCTCTCCATGTGTATCATATGTCACGTGTGCGTTGTGTGCGTCGTATCTCTCCGTGTGCGTGTGTCGTGTGTGTCGGGATGCGTACAGCCTGATACTGAAGCAGATCGCAAAAGGCCTGATTGAAGAGCGCCAACACAGGCTTCCGGCGTGGTGGTTTCGACGGATCCGGCAACTTGCCCGCTTTGGGCGGTTTCTCCACAGGGCATATGGCTAACAGGGGCTTACTACACACGACACACGACACACGATACACCACACGACACACACACACACACATCGCGCACCACCATTACCAGCAGGCTGTGATCAACGACGATACTCGGCCATGCAGAGCTAACAGAGGTCCTGATGGGGCGTCGTACCTCACGTCGTCGATGGCGAACGGAACGTTACGCTGGTGGAGGCGGAAATCGGCCAAGAAGGGGAAGAGGCTCGCCAGTCGCCACCCATCGGACGACGTGAAGGTGGTGAGGGCCGAGTGCGGCGATCCCGACGAGGAAGACGAACCGGAGCTCGACGAAGAGAACGACGACCAGGAGGAAAGGGGTCGGGAACGTGACAGGGAGCACTTCTGCAGCGCGTGGCCGATGCTCATCGCCAGCGGCAGCGTCTCCAGCGCGTGGCGCATGCCTGCCCACGCGAAGAGTATCAGAGACCACCATAAGATAAGGTCCGTCGAGGTGGTGGTGGGGTACCGTTTTGGGCGTAGGACATGGACGTCTGCGCGGCGGAGAGCTGGGACACGTCGTGCTTCATGGCGCCGACGCTCCTCTGCATGTCCTGCATGTCGCGCATCAGGACCGAGATCAGGCTCTGCACCACCGCGGTGGTGGCCGGCCCAGCACTCCCGGTCCTTGCTCGCTTGTTCCTCTTCTGTTGAGACTCTTCGTCGCGCACCTCATCTACTGCGTTGGTTGTTGTCGTCCTCGTTACCAAGGCTGTGGAGGTGTAGCCAGGATCCCACGCACAGCCGACGACTGGCCACTGGAGAGGCGCCGCGGGCTGCAGCTGGTGCCGCGTCGGTGCTGCGGTGTTGTCCCACCCGGGGGTGTTGGGGGCCAGGGGAAGAAGCGACGGTGCGGGCCGCAACTCCGAACTTCTTGTAACCACGAGCTGAGAAGC
>CACVKS010001585.1:0-11376 GCA_902749335.1 Acanthamoeba triangularis
AAAAAAAAAAAAAAAAAATGGTAGCGGGTTTGGTGGGGTACCCAGATCGCCGGTGAAGGTGGGGAACGAGTAGCTGGACTCGTCGATAGGGATGGGCAGGGAGGACGGGATCTGGGTGGGCATCGACGGTTGTGGCACATCGGACGRCGYGACGGGCGAGAGCAGCGCGGCGATGCTCCCACGCTGRAGCGACGACGCAAGCGGCGGYRGGGCCGCGTGCGGTTGCGCCGAAGCGTGCAGCGATGCGGCGGCTGCCGATGTGTCGTGTTCGTCGTCGTCCTTGATGACAATGGCAGCCGCTGACGTAAAAGATGAGGTCGATGATGAAGAGGTGATGGAGGAGGAGGAGGATGTGGGTGTGGCGTGAGGTGTGGTGGGCACCGGCCCGGCGCTGAGTGCGAGCGGCCCGGGCGTGAGCTTCTTGCGGAAGTTGTAGTAGTGGACGACGTTGGCGCCGCGGCGGCCGAGGCGGCGGGAGCTGATGGCGGGAAACACCATGCGGACGAGCTTGCCGAAGATGGCGGCCGTCGTGGCGTTGAGGCTGTAGCGCTGGCAGAAGTCGCAATACTCCCCGTAGACGTCGCGCCGAGCCACGCTCGCCCCATCGAACATCTCATACGTGCTCGCGAGCCTGCGTACAGTGTGCCGTGACGGCAATCATCAGTTCGCGTCCTCGAGGAAGAAGTGAATCGGAAGGAAGAAGAAGCTGGTGACAAGGAGGACAGCAAACAACGGTAATGGGTGATTTGGGTGATTTTGATTTGACGATAAGATTAATTGCTGCATCTGGATGCCCTCGCTTATCTTAATTTTTCTTCTAACGAACATCAAGGGCAAGCAGGGCATACCAGGCAAGGGTGAGTTGCTGGCCGGCCGAGTCCATTCCCAGAAACGCGATGGATCAAGAAAAATGCGATCTAGGCGATGAGATCAAACGAGAGCTCCGACGTCGACGATGATGAATGTTCGGTGTGGAGCTGTGGGCAGTTGAGGGGGGACGAACTACAGAGAGGTGAGCGGCCCGCGTGCTGGGGCTTCGTGTTTGTGTGCGTGCGAGGGCGAGCGGAACCAAGGTTCCGTCCTCCTTGCAACCAAACCCGGATTTGCGCGGCGATCACCGTTCTCCTCCCTTCACGGGCTGTCTCCGTTGCACGGTGGCCGAGACGCAGGTTTAGTTATTTTTATTCAAATATTTACAAGTACCTCAGTTCTTGTTCTTGTTCTTGTTCTTGTGCTTGTGCTTCCTGGGTGGAGGTGACGTCTTCAAGCGTCAGGGCTGCCGGCAAAGAAGTAGTTGTAGAGAGACACGACGAGCACGTAAAGGCTGCACACGCACACACACACCAACGTCGGCACACACTACAAACGAGCGACAAAGAGACACACAAGCAGCCGTACCTGAGAACTTTGATGCCGACCGTGGCCTGTGCACGAAGGTTTGTTGTGTTGTGGAGGTGGCGGAATGAGCACAGAGTCGTGTGGAAGAAAAACATCAGGGCAAAGGGACCGGGGTACCAGGATGTAAAGGACGGTGCCCAGCCGACCGAGCAGCCAGACAAGTAGAGCGCGCCATTCGCTCTGCCGCGGTGGCTGCTGTTTGAGCGGTTGCTGCACGTCTGCCGCGGTGGACGTGGTCGAGTCGCCGAGAGGAAGAGGAGCGGGAATGTCGCTCGCCGCCGGCGCGGCTTGTTCGAGAGCGGGTGTGGTGATGAACATCACCTCTCGGTTGCTCTGTGCCGACACATTGATGCTGCTGTGCGTGCTCACCTTCAGCGAGTAGGAGAGCTTGTTGTCGCCGTGGTATTGGGTGGCCTTGCCCATGGACCGAAACGCCTTCGCCGGTGGTGATGCAGATGGCGAAGTTGACGAGGCCGGCGATCGCGATGACGGAGGTACCACCGCAGCCGCCACCCGAGTCGGAGACACACCGCGGTGCTCGCCGACAGGTGAGGACGAGGAGGGAAGGTCGAAGGGGTCCGCTTCCTGAGTTGCGATTGCGTTCCAGGCCGCAGCGTCGGCGTTGCTGCTGTGGGACGAGGCTGGTGCCTTTACCACGCTGAATCTGTACCTGTAGGCGTGTAAGGCAAGGGATCAGAACTGCGCAACACCACACGGAGCTGGTCACGAGAGAGTCGAGCACCGACCCTAGCAGAGTTTGGCGCTCGCCCGGTGAACTCATCAAAACGGTGATGGTGTCCCTGCACGAACGTCAGTTCTACCAAAAACGGGGGTTCACAGGATGCGCCGCATACGACGCAGCGGTCCAAGTCTGGCGACGTACTTGTGGCAGAGCTCCCGCTCTGCGCCTCTGCCCAGGAATTCGCCGTTGAGGTGTGTGCCATTCGCTGCGTTCGAGGTAGCGTGAACATGGAGAGGACAATAGACGTGTGTGAGACTTAGCAGATGTAGGTGGGAGCGTCCGTCAAACGCACCGGAGAGGTCTTTGAGGAAGAAGCATCGTTTCGTAGAAGATGCATTACGCTTGCGCTTCGCGCTCCTCCCTGCACGGGTCCCTGGCGCCCGTCCGCAGCGAATCTCAAAGTGCTGTCGGCTGATGCGATCGAGCCCAATCCGATGGAAGGACTTCGAGGTGGCAAACTGCTCGCGTCCGATGCTGAAGATCTTGTCCGGCCGCCATCTCTTTTGGATGACCCGCGTTCTTCTGCCCTGCACCGCCTCTCCGAACAGCTCCAGCTGGCAACCGAAGTAGCCGTCCCCATCTTCGCTTGCATCTTCATCTGCTACTTCTGCATTTCCATCACTCGACACGTCGAGCTCCATCGTTACCTCCTCGGAATCGTCGTCGCCTTCCTCTTCTTCCTTCTCTATAGCGTACTCGTTCTGCTTCGCCCTCTTCCTGCTCCCCTCCACACGCTGAAACTCTGCACTATTACTCCTGCGCCCGGCCAAGTCGTCGCGGTGCCTCTTCGCCTGCACGGCTTCGGAACGGGATGGATCTTCGTTGACATCTTCGTCCTGGTCTGTGCGCTTTCGTTTGTGGCCATTCGATGCAGGCTCATCCATCTCTCGCCTAAACGACGAAAACGAAGCCAACCAACGTTTCGTTTCTCGTTTCGTTTCGTTTCTCGTTTCGTTTCGTTTCGTTTCTGGTAATTTAATTTAGAAGATCGAAAGACGCAGATTTGGCCAATAGTTGCGCGATGGCATGCTCGTTGCTGAGATACCGATGCGACAGAAAAGAAGAGGCCGGTGTCCTTTAGAGACCTAAAACCGCACAAGAGGAGGAGGTAAGATGATGGCACTGCGGACGCGCCTCCTCATGGTGGCCCTGGCACTTTTCCTGTGCCTCGCGCACACTGCGGGTACGCTTTCTATGGATGGAGCCAACCTCAGTCGGAAAATGGCTGACCGTTAGTTTTTCATCAATCACAAATCATCCATCATCATGGTAGTGGTCGCGGGGTTCAACATGACGCTGCTGCACACCCAAGATACCTACGGCTCCGTGGTGGCCGTCACAAAGCTGAACGCGGCCTGCGCCCCCTTTACCAACGGCACCTACCCGCCCAAGTGCTATGGAGGCCTGGGCCGCCGCATGACCTACATCAATACCACGCGCAACGCCCACACAAACGTCCTCCTCGTCGACGGCGGCAACTTCCTCACCGGTACTCACTCCCTTGCTCCCGCTCCCCCCCCCCTTGTGGGAGAAGAAGAGAGACTCTCTGTTCTTCTCCCACGACCGTTGCCGTACCCATTTTGTTACCCGGTTTCCTTTCGTCGCTTTATGGGCCTCGGCCGAGCACAGATCGCGTTTTTTTTTTGTTTTGTTTTGTTTTGTTTATTTCTCTTTATTTGTTTTACTTTACTCGTTTCGGGGCGCCAACACCTCTCTCCCTTCCCTTGCCTCCTGTGCCCAGACTCGCCGTTCGAGGCGGCCGGTGGCGCGGAGGCTCTCGGTCAGTTCTACACCGCCCTAGGTACCGTGTCCGGGAGCGTTGCTCCTTTAATTTCACGCTTTGTTTTTGCCACAACTGGAAAGTTGTTGTGGGTGATCGTTTTTGACTCCTGCAATCGCCGCTTACTCCCCTTAACCATTGTGTATTGTGCAGGATACAGCATCATCAAGTTGGGGGACCACGACGTGGCCGACCCCATCAAGGTGCGACGCCCAGCCCAAGTCGTCCACGGCTACTCTGCAAATGGCTGACCGCGGTCCTTGTGTGTTTCCTCTTCGGTCAACTTGCAGCTGGGCAAGTTCCTTGGAGCCCTGGACAACAACGTCACCATCGTGGCGTCGAACCTCATCAACACACGCAACGACTCGCACCTGGGCAACTACACCATCGACACCTATGCCATCTACACCTTTGCCGGAGGCGAAAGGGTACGGACGGCACTCCCCTGTCGCGTTATAGGCTCTTTTCGACGTATCGCCAACACAACACAACCCACCCCAACGCCATGACGTCCGTGTGTGTCGGATGGCAGGTGGGCTTCTGCGGGTGTGTGAGCAAGTCCATTCGGGTGAAGATCACCACCGACACGACCCTGGTACCATCGCTTTCCCACAAGAGGAGACCAAAGGGAATGGATGGACATGCACTCACCACCCCACCTCACCCTTCATTCTCCGCACTTGTGTGCAAAAGGACTCCACAAACGAGGTGCAGGCGCTCAAGGCCGCTGTCGGCAAACTGACCAACCTCGGCGGTGCGTGCCCGACCCTCGCGCTACTGCCTGCTACCTCGAGTGAGCTTTTCCTGATGTACTGACCTGGAAATGGGGGGAACAGTCAACAAGGTCGTCGCGACCATCTACGACGAGACGCTCATCGACACCGTCATCAACGAGGTCGTGGGCATCGACGTGCTCATCGTTCACGGTGAATTGTACATTACCAGCCCCACCGGTACCGCGGCCTCTCCCTCACCTTTGGCGTGTTCGAATCTCTCGTTTCCAACCCATCGCGTCTTCCCACCCTCCTCCATCAGTGACTCTGAACGATGACATAGTTGGCGTTCACCCGACGATCTACAATGTACGCCCGCATTGGCCTGTGCCCCTTCGGCTCTCGGTCTTCTCCCACTCACGGCTTCCATTTGTAAAATATAGGTGGCCTGGGGCCAGCCGGTGCTGGTGGTGGGTTCGGGGTCGTTCGGCAAGTACATCAGCCAGCTCGACCTCGAGTTCGACCAGTACGGAGTCATCACGGCCTGGGTACGATCCCCTTCCCCTTCCCCTTCCTCCGAGCTCCGAGCTCGAGCCCCAAGCTATCGCCACCATTGCCGGACTCACCCATACTCACGCACTTCACCTTCGATGGTCTTCTCCTCAATAATCAGGGTGGCGACGCGCATATCCTCACGTCGAGCTACGCCGAAGCTGCCTCCGTGGAGGTGCGCACGCGCTGCACTCTTCTTCTTTTTCTTCTTCGTCTCACCACTCGCCCTTCAATAGAGCGACGTGGTGAGCTACTACACGGATGTGGTGGCGGCCCTATACACGACACAAGTCGGCACGGCGGGCGCCAACATCAGCTTCGATGGGAATTGCAACATTACCGAGTGCGCGATCGGCAGCTGGCAGGCCGACCAGCTGCGTCAGGCAACCAACACCTCGATCGGCATGATCAACAGCGGCAGCATTGGGTACGCTTTGCCGCGCCTTTACCACCGGCCCGGCCGCTGCTGACCGCTGCCACTCCCCCCCCCCCATCGCGGCACCTGGTACAGCGGTGGCTGGAGCGAGGGAGCCATCATGGCCATCGACGTGCAGACGGTGGTCAAGTACGGCCAGGACTTTGTCTACACCATGTCCCTCACCGGCGCCGAACTCCTCGAAGCGCTCGAGAACTCCGTGTCCCTGATCAACACCGGACGATTCCTTCAGGTTCGTCGAACTGGATTCTCAGTGGCCGGCTTCAGGCCGTGTGCACTCAACTCACCGCATTTTCTCTCACACGCGACCAACGACAGATTTCTGGTCTAAAGTTCTCTTGGAACAGAAACCAAGATGTCGGTTGGCGCGTGGTGAACGCCTGGAGTGTCGACTCCGCGGGCCGGGCCGAGCTGATCAACAACAACACGCGCTACTCGGTCTCCACACTGGACTTCGTGGCCAAGGGCGGCGACGGCTACACCATCTTCGCCACCAACGGCTCCAACGTGGTCAACTTCGGCTACACGCTCAATCAGGTGATCCTCCGGCAGCTGCAGGCCGAAACCGCGATGCCCGGCATCGCGCCCAGGATCACGAGCAGCTCGGCCGTGAAGCGCAGCTGCCTGGCCGAGGACGGCTCCCTGTGCAACAACAACGGCCTGTGCATCTCAGGCGCCTGTCAGTGCTACGCAGGCACCACCGGTTCGTCGCACAGCCCCTCCCCTCTGGGGATAGTGGTGGGGATGGATGGTGGTGTGTTGCGTGGTTGACCTCATATGTGCACACATGTTGGCAGGCTCGCATTGCAGTCCGGTCAGCTCCTCCAGCTCGAGCGACAACACGACCGCGATCGTGTTGGGCGTGGTGCTGCCTCTCGTCTTTCTCCTGCTCATTCTGGCCATCATCTGCGCCCTGCTCCTGTGGGGCTACATGAAGTACAAGCAGCCCAAGCTGGTCCTCAAGGTACTCCCTAATTATTTATTTTAAATAGGTCGTTATTATTGAACTTGAATTGCCCCACTTCGACCTCCAGGAGCCCAACTACCAGGTGCTGGTGTGGCGCCGGGAATCGATGGAGGGGGAGAACAAGGCCATCCTGGCCAAGAAGATCAACGTCAAGGTGGGCGCCGTGCTCGAGAAGTTCCTGCTCGACAAGCACGTGGTCAAGGCCCTCAGCGGGGTGATCCACGTCAAGCGCGCCTACATCGACGAGGTGTCGGCCGCGCTCACGCTGGTGCACCAGTCGTCCAACAAGGGCACCAAGCTCGTCAAGACCCTGCTCAAGCACGAGCTCCTCTCCGAGGACGAGAAGGTGCTGTTCCGCGAGGAGACGCTGGGCGTCAAGGCCTTCTCCGTATTCAGCCGCATGGTCGGCCTGCCCTACCTCTGGTCCGTGTTTGCCTACCCCATCGCCGAGCTCGAGATGGCCAACAACGCCGACGACCTGGCCTCGCCCCGGCTCAAGTCCAACGTCTCCGACAACGACGCCGTCCCCCTGCAGAGCATCTTCTCCATCACCAACACCATCGAGGTACTCCACCACACACGACACACCACACACCACACACGACACACCACACACGCACACGCGCGCACACTTGACACACATGACACACACAACTGGGATTCAAAGTGAACCGTCTTCTCTTCACTCGCTGTTGCACAGATCAACCCGAAGAATCTGGAGGAGGGCCAGGATGACTCGATCGGGCGGCTGCAGCTGGAGCTCATCCTCCAGAAGCTGCTCTCACGCATCATCGACTCCCTGCCCCACTTCCCGCTGTACCTGCGGCAGCTGTGCCACATGCTGTACGAGGACATGCGCTACGACCACCCGGACTACATCCACCGCGTGCTGGGCAACCTCATCTTCCTCCGCTTCATCGTACGTTATGTCCAGTCCACGTAGGTGAGCACCAACCGTAAGCTCACCTCGCTTCTTCTTCGTGCTTCGTTCTTCTTCGTTCTTCGCATTGCGCAGTGCCCGTCGCTGCTGGTGCCCCAGAACTACGGCCTGGTCAAGGAGCACACCCACGCCAAGACGCACCGGACGCTGATCCTGATCGCCAAGGTGCTGCAGAACCTGGCCAACAAGAACGACTTCAGCGGCAAGGAGGAGTTCATGGAATCCATGAACGGCTTCATCCACCGCAACATCACCAAGGTACCATCCTACACTAGTCACCCCATTGCCGGCCCCTGTGTGTGTGTGTGTTCACTAACCGACGCTGGTGTGGCTCGTGTCTTCGCCCAGTTGGAGACATTCTTCAATCAGCTGTGTGAGCCGGCGGATGAGCCCCGGTTCGGGGACCCGCCGACGTCGATCGTGCCGCGGCAGTTCAAGAAGAAGGCCATGTTGGTCATGCACCAGTTTGTCCAAACCCACGCCAAGGAGATCCACGACGAGCTCAACGAGTTCCCCAGCTACGAAGTCAAGGTCTGTCCCCCACTCACTTGCACACACCTCCGACCTCACCGCCTGGGCACGTGCCGTTGATGACGGAAATTGGGGCTAATTGAGAGCACGATGGTGGGTTGGTGAATGCAGAGCGCGCTGGACCAACTTAAGTACCTCGCGCAAGAGGTGGACACGCTCGATGAGGACGAGGACGACGATGACAGCAGCACGAGCGATCAGGACGAGCTCGACAGGGCCGACGAGACGGCGCTCACGCCCCGACCATAGACACATAGCCTAGGGCCATAGTCGCCCTCCCACCACCTTTCCCCACCATCCATCCAACCCATTTTTGACACCCCTCCCTCACCATCGACACCCACCATAACACTATAACCGAACAACGTTAGTCACAGTTTTGGTTCCTCCAACTCTCACGAGTTACCCCCTACATGCTTGCGCCGTGAGGCACCACACCACAGTAAAAAGCTAAAATGGTAAGTGGGCCGAGCTGCTCGTCCGCGTGTGGCTATTGGTCTGCACCAGCAACAACCGCAGTTCCTCCGGAAGTACACGAACAGCAGCTACCGCCACCCCTGAATCGCTTGTCTAACTTGTCCTCGCGCCCCGGTCGCCCAGCACGAGAGAGACACCCAGACCCAAGTGAGTCTCCACTCCCCTCCTGCCACAGCCGCGCAAGCCAAATGGACCCCCGGAGAGGCCTCTTCATCTTTTTCATCTTTTTTCTCATTGCCTCGGGTACGTTGCTTTACATCTTCGCTTTTTTGTCGCTGAAACCAGGGGCCTCAACATTTTGTTTCACCCCCCCCCCCATCGGGTCCTTGGCACTGTTGACGCACCATCAGGGGTGGCCGGGTGGAACCTGACGGTGGTGCACTCCGGCGACACGTTCGGCGCCGTGGTGGCCGTCAACGTGGCCAACAACCCGTGTGCGCCCACCGACACGTCCTATACGTCGGACCTGCCCTTGTGCCTGGGCGGGGTGGCCCGCCGCGCCGCCCTCATCGCCCAGCTACGGAATGCCAGCGCACACGCGCTGGTCGTGGACACCGGCAACAGCCTCCCGGGTATGCCCCCGGCCCTCGCTTTTTTTCTCGGTTGACTCCGTCTTCGTCTTCGTTGTTCGTCTTCGTTGTTTGTCGTCGCTTTCGTTCTTTTTGTAGAGTGTCTGCTTTGCGGGCGGTCAAGCACCAACATATCTCACTTCCCATCTTTCGTTCGTCCATTCCTGTGTGGGAACCCGCAGGAGCCAACTACTTCCTCTTCAGCCCCGAGCTGGTGACCAACTACACCAAGGGCGTGGGCTACGACGTGGTCAAACTCGACCTCTACGACATGCAGGGCGGTCTCGGCGTGGTACGTGTCGATGCACACGCGCATGCCGCGGAGATATCGTAACCGACACCTGGTTCTATTTTCGTGCCACGTGGTGCGTGTGTCGCGTGTGTCGCGTGTGTCGTGGGTGTTGTGCGTGCGTGAGCGCAGTTGAGCTCGTTCCTGACTGCCATGGAGGCCGACGGCACGACAGCGGTGTGCTCCAACCTGGTGGGGATGCAGAACGAGTCCGCGCTGGCGAACCTGACCGTCCAGCAGTACGCCACCATCGGCTACACCGACGGCCAGAGGGTGGGGTTCGCCGGCACCATGCCCGCCAACATCGCCGGCCTCGTCTCCCAACCCGGTCGCCTGGTGCGTGACCACGACCGCCCCCCCCCCCCTCCTTCTTCTTCTTCTTCTACATGTACTGCGTGCTACAGTGAACAAGATCGTGGTGGCGGTGAGCAACCTGAGGCTGGTGGAGCCACTCGTCCAGCGCGTGCTGGGCATCGACGTCGTGCTCGTGCAGGGCCAGTACTATGCCAACCAAAACGGTACAGATTGACCATCTGACCAGTTCACCACTGGGTCAAGCCCACTTTGCACTTTGCCCCTTTGGCCGACTCTCGAGTGGTCTCGTGTGGTGTGGTCACAGATACGGGGACTCCGATCGGCCCGTACCCGGTGGTGGAGCGGCTCCTGTGGAAGCAGAAGGTGTGTATCGCCGGCGTGGGGGTGTGGGGCAAGCACGTGGGCAAGCTCGATGTCGTGTTCGACGAGTACGGAGTGGTAGAGAGCTGCTCTGGCGACGCCGTCCCGTTGGACGAGGGCATCACGCCCGTGGCCAGCATTCAGGTAACCCACACGCACACACGCGGCATTGCTGCTGTTTCGCTCACGTGAAGAATTTGATGCTCAGGCGGAGGTGATTCAAGACTACAACCGCTCGATGGCCGGACTCAGCCGAGTAATCGGCTCGGCCGAGGTGCCGCTGGACTACAACGTAAAAGAATCCTCCACGCACTGTTTTCTTCTTGCCTCGTTTCACATGGGCCGCGTTTGCTTATGTACTCACCGGCACGCACTGGTCATATCACAGTATCGGTGCATGTTTGGCGAGTGCGGTCTGGGCAGCTGGACCGCGGAGGTGCTCAAGAAAGCCGGCCAGACCGAGATTGGAATTGTCAACGGCGGCTCCTTCGGGTACACACTCTTTCTTGAACACTGCCTACCAATGATTGGGCTAATGCCACCACCGCACGCACTGGTGTAGGGGGTCGATCGAGGCGGGCAACGTAACGCTGGCACAGTTCGTGCGATCGTTCCCGTTCCCGGCCGATTTGATCGTGACAATGGACCTCAAGGGGAAGCACCTGCTCGAGGTGCTCGAGAACTCGGTGTCCCTCGCCAACGAGACCTCCTTCGATATCTCGCAGGGCATCGGGCGTTTCCTCCAGGTATGACCCACGTCCCCCCCCCCAATGGCCTCTTCGCTCTTTGCCTTTCGCTTTCGTTCTTTTTATCTCAAATACCGTCGTTCGCAGGTGTCGGGGCTGCGGTTCACGTTCAACGCGAAGGAGTCGGTCGGGATGCGGATCGTCAACGCCTGGGTGCAAGACTCTGCGAGCGCGGCCGCCGCTACCACGACCAAGCGCGCCGCCACCACCTGGACGCTGGTCGATCCCGAGCGCGACTACTCGCTCACCACCATCAGCTACATCTCGAGCGGACAGGACGGCTACGCGGTGATCCCCGCCAACGCCCAGAACGTCCAGACCACCGTCCGCACCGCCGAAAACGTGCGGTCGCCTCTTCACCACCCGATTCGTTCTTTTTGTTAATGTTGACCACTCCCGGTGCAGGTGTACCGAGAGGGCTTGGCCGCGGGGCCGATCACGGGCTTTGCCACGGGTCTCATCGTGACCAGCACCGCCTCGCGCAGGACCTGCATCCCGCCCGGCTCCACCACCGAGCTGTGCAACGGCAACGGCGACTGCATCGCCGGCTCCTGCCTCTGC
>CACVKS010001586.1:0-15695 GCA_902749335.1 Acanthamoeba triangularis
CACATCAGGCTTCGGCTCGCTCGGTCTGATGACCTCCGTCCTGATGACCCCCGACGGTAAGACCATCGAGGCTGAGGCCGCTCACGGCACCGTGACCCGCCACTACCGCGTCCACCAGAAGGGTGGCGAGACCTCGACCAACCCCATCGCCTCGATCTTCGCCTGGACCCGTGGTCTCGCCTGGAGGGCCAAGCTCGACAACAACGACAAGCTCGCCAAGTTCTGCGATGCCCTCGAGCAGGTGTGCATTGAGACCATGGAGGCTGGCTTCATGACCAAGGATCTGGCCCTCTGCGTTAAGGGCAGCATCGACAAGTACGCTCGGGCCACCACCCCCGATCGATCCCATTGACCTTGGTCGTGCTCACGTCTGACGACGCGCATATGACAGGGTCGGAAGGTCCGACTACCAGAACACCGAGGAGTTCCTGCAGAAGCTGGCCGACAACCTCGACGCCAAAATCAAGACCCTCTTTGTAAGGAGCAACGCCAAACTCTAATCTCGTTCTCGTGCGCGCTTTCTACTTATTTATTTTGGCTGCTTGTGTCAATACATGTTTGCTCCACCCTCCTTCACACAGCCGGAACTGACACTTTCCTCCTCTCTTCCACCACTCTCTTCAGGCCTAAGCGTCTCTTCAACTTCAACCGCCACCGTGCAGCTGCCTGACCAGACGAGTGCCTCTTGGTCTATGAAAGCAGACAACAAGAAGCTTTTCTGTGAAGAATAAACTACCGGCAGTACCAAAACAAGTTGAGGCTGTTGGTGGTCTGGCAAAGATCAGTTGGAGACTTGGCGGGCATCTTCATGTACCACCCCCGTTTTACGGATGTGCGGTGCGATGTGGGGCCTTGGTGGAGGCACTGGCCAGCGCCTCCTTCGCACCCGGAGGTGTGCAGGGAGGAGCTCGAGGCCGAGGAGAAGCGGCGCAGGCTCGTCGAGCAAGAGGGCGCCCTCTTCGTGCCGCTGCCGCTGGTTGACCTGTGCGTGCGCCTGGTGCGGCGCCTGGCCACCCTCGAGTCAGCCTTCTGGGAGGGCATCGAGCGTCAGCGCTTGCCCGCCGCGCTGGCCGACACCCTTCGCAGCCTCCCGGTCCACAAGGTACGCAAAATAAATAAATAAATAAATAAATAAATAAATAGATATCAATAAAATAATAACAATAAATATTATTAATTAAATATATTAATTAATTAAAAAACATTCTGGTGCTTGGCGTAGAGGCCGTACGAAGTGGTGGCAATGAGCTCAGTTCCGCCCGAGCAGATCCGGGTCTGGTCCTTCCCGGTATGTTGTACCTTCTTTGCTTCTACTTCTTGGGATGGTGGTTGATCATGATAGTGGTCTGCAGGTGCACCCGGCCAAGTTGACGAAGCCCTCCCTTTGGTTCAGGTACTCCTGTCATCATCATCGTCTCGTCCCGCATCCTCAGCGGCTTGAAAGAGTCGACTAAGAGAGAGCGCATGTGGGGCACTCAGTGTGGACCTGATCCAGGGCGTGGTCGACTACCTCCGTGTGCTGGCCGCCGTCGCCGCACATAAGGAGCTGGCCCTCGACAGGTGCGTGGGATCGGCCATCGAGCGCTACCGCCATCACTTGACCCGCGTGGCCGCACTCCAGAAGAAGCACCCTGACCGCAGGCCGGAAGGTACGATCTCACCCTTCTCCCCTTGCCTTGTCCACCGCTCTCACGAGTGATGGTGATGTGGAATGCCAGATATGCCACGGGCACCGTTGGACGTGGAGATGGTGTGGCTCGCCCACATGATCCGCACCAAGCACTACCGTGAGGTGTGTGAGCTCAACTTTGGCGCGCTGGTGGACCACAGGCTCCCCTCAACGACCAGCCTTCTCCCCCAGTCCGGCTCCAACCACCCGGCCACCGCCCCCGCGGCGGCTTCGACGTCGCAGGACTGGCGCAGCCTCGACGCTGCCGGGCTGGCCCAGTGGGGGCTCGGCTCGAAGGACGGACTGGGCGTTGACTTCCCTGCGGGCGACGTCATCAAGGACCAAGCCTGGTTCGCGCAGTTCGTGGCCGCCGCGGCCCACGCAAAAGCCCGGTGGGAGGCGCGACCGGTCCACCACCACCACCACAAGGGTCACAGGGACGCAGGGCCGCCGGCAGAGGGTGGCCAGGCGCACCAACAGCAGCGCGCCGCCGAGACCGTGGAGTGGTTTTGCGAGCGCATGCGCGAGGCTCCAGACGAAGCCGGCGATGGTCAGAGCCTGGCCGACCAGATTCTCATGGGTTCGTCTAGTTGTCGTTGTTATTGTTGATGATGGTGGTGGTTGGTGATGACGACGACGATGACTGCAACGCGCGCAGGGTACGAAAAGATGATCTACCTGATGGCGCGGCATCCGCACAGGGTGAGGAAAGAGTTCTCGCCGCCGTTTCTGGTGGACCTCGTGTGGCACGTCCACCAGGTCCACCCGGTGGCCTACCGACGCGACCTGGCCAGGTACCTGTGGTCCCGCCCACTATCCTCAACCGCCGTTGATTTCCGTGGCTCACAGGTACCTTGGGATTGGTTGCTTGGGCTCAGCAGGGTGGCGGGCATGGCGTTGGAGCACCACCCGTGGCCCAAGGCGCTGGAGAGCGGCGGCAGCACCAGCCGGCTCTCGCATCAGAGCGCCCTCGCGCTGTGGAAGGAGGAGTTCAGCGGGGAGTCTTTTTACGCGTGCGAGCTCACCCACCTCTATCGCTCTTAGCCTCAGCTATGGCCCGAGCCCATTGTTATGCCAACGCGCTAGTTTCGCCAGAGGTGTCGCTTTCGTTCTTTTCGCGCGAAGCCAACTTGGCACGCGCAGACAAGTTAGTGCGGCGGCAGACGGGCTTCGATGACGTTGATCCCGCCCTCGGCGCCGGCCACCTGCGTCAGCTCGAGGCCCGCGGTGCGGAACAGGGCGGTGAACTCGGCCTTGGTTCTCTCCTTGGCGCCCAGCATCGTCATCATGTCTGTTGCTTTTGCTGCTTAGCACACACTTCATTTCGCTCGCGACACACACGCAAGTGTAGCGTACGAAGATCCATGGCTTTGGCCAYGCACGGTTGCGCGCCCATGGGCACGGCGTACTCTACGAGCAGCACCTTGGCGTGGTCCGGCATCGCCTTCCTCGTCGCCTTCAAGATCACCTCCGACTACACATGCACAGCTCAGCCCCTCGCCGCACGCGCACACCCAGAGGCGCCACCACCATATCGCACACACACACACACACACACACACACGCACGCACTTTCTGGTCGTCCCAGTCGTGGATGATGTGTTTCATGATGTAGGCGTCCGCCCCGGCCGGGATGTTGGAGCTCTCATCGAGAAAGCTGCCGCCATGCACCTCGACCCGGTCCTTGAGGTCGCCCGGCACCACCGCGTGCGCCACCACGTCGGGCAGGTCGTACAAGTGGCCCTTCTCGATGTGCCGGTGCCGGCGCAGCACCGCAAACAACAAACTGCATAACGTGTTTAAACATATTCATATTTACAACATATGATGACATCAGCCACAACATCAAGCAGCTCAACAATGGAATTGAATTGGAAGGTACGTGCCTGCCGAGGCCGCCGCCGATGTCAACGAGAGAGGTGATGCCGGCGAAGTCGTAGCAGGCCAGGACGGCGTCGATCTCAAGGGAGGTGTAGCTGGTCATGGCCGCGTTGAAGATCTGCTGCTGCCGCGGGTTGCCCTCAATGTAGGCCCACAGCGAGTCGGCGCCGAGGGTGGCCTTGACCGAGGGCTGGCCGGTCCGCACCGTCTTCAGGAATCCCGACCACGCCCTGACATGCCACTCAAGACACACGTTACACTTTGCAACGACCGCTCTCGTCCTCGGATGACACGGTGCAACTTGGGGGGAGGGGGGCTTTACGTGTAGTGGGCGCTGCTGGCCTCAAGCAGGACGGCCGAGCGCATGGAGTTGAGCACGTCACTACGCAGCAGTTGGGTGGTGTCGTTCAGCGCAAACCTGAAGGTCTTGTGGTATTCCACGTCCTACACACCACACGAGTTGAGTCGGGGTGCAGGTTGTGTCATCATCTCATCGGGTCGGACGTACGTCGTCGGAGCCGGTGTAGTGCATGTCGAGCAGGCCCAGGCTGGCCACAAAGCGGAGCACACGGAACAGGGCGCGCGGATCCACGTCGGGAACCACAGCCGCGATCTCCTCGGCCGAAGCGGGACCGCCCTGACCAAGTCGCAATGTTTAAACATTTTTCAGCTGTTTTTTTCATAAATATTAAAAAGGAAAATAAAATATCAAAAAACGAAGGAAAAAATTAGGTATGCATGTACGTGGCTGTGAATTACGTCGGCGACGCCCAGCTCTACCACTGCGTGGAGGGCCTGCGAAGCCCAAAAACCTAAAAATGAATAAGTTACATAAAAAAAATATAGAGTGGTGTGAGCTGAAGGACAAACCCACCGGTGGTGATCTTCATGATAAGGTCCGCCATTTGTGGGTCTTGCGCTGGATAGCTTTTCTGGAGGTTTGAGTTAACAGTGACGTGTTTCTTGGTTTCTTGTTTTTCTTGTTTTGGCCAATTTGCCTAAAATGGGACGCCTATCTAGAAGGTGCCTCCGACTTCCGTGAGGCCGCGACACTGGAGCGCAAACTCGGACACCACTCGCTCGAATCGCTCCCTGTTCTTGATGCTGCTCAACACGACCAACGACACGACACGACACGCCAGGCATGATCGCACACACCCAGGCAAGTCAATAATGGAAGTGCAAGCCGGTGGTACGGGGTGGAGGGCGGGAGAACCTCATGGCGTCGGTGATGAACTTCTTCTTCTTGTCCGGCGAGATGACGGCCGACGGGAACGAGGGTACCGCGAACAGCTCCGTCAACCACTCGCGGAACCAATTCGGCCGCACGTTGGCCAACGCGCTCAGCAGGCGCGCCACCGGCGCGAACTCCGATCGCGACAGCGGGCCGGCAAGACCCTGCCAATCCCCGCCCAATGCACGAAGAGCTCACGTTGGTCGTGTGCGTGTGTGGTCGTGTGCATGTCGTGCGGCGTGTGCGTGTCGTGTGCGTGTCGTGTGCGTGTCGTGCGGCGTGTACCGTGAATAAAGTGTGGAGGAGGGTCTTGCCGTGCTTCTGCAGCAGGGCGTCTCTCACGGCCGCCGT
This sequence comes from Acanthamoeba triangularis, assembly GCA_902749335.1. Lineage (NCBI taxonomy): Eukaryota > Discosea > Longamoebia > Acanthamoebidae > Acanthamoeba > Acanthamoeba triangularis. The sequence continues at coordinate 5,136 of CACVKS010001586.1, forward strand.
GTGCTCGTTCCGGTCTTCGCCCGTCACGGCCTGAAGCAGCGAATGGACCGCCTGCACTCACCGTGGTCGTTGGGTCAATCGTCAGTCCCCATCCCGCACGAGTCGAGCGCAAGGGACAGGAATCGGGGGTGGGGCGGGGAAAGGACCTGCAGGACGCGTCGCTCCTTGAAGACGAGGAGCGAGGCGGTGGCCGACTGGTACACGGTGTCGAGCAGGTTGAGCGGAATTGCCTGCGGGTTGAACCGCCAGAACTGCAGCAGCAGATCCTTGTAGTAGGCGTCGACCAGGTCCGGGTCGACCTGGTTCGCCCCTTTTGAAACCAAATGGGCCAACCAAAATCAACAATCCCAACAAACAAACAATCAATCAACAATCAGTCAAATGATAAAAAGAACAACAAGAAACATAGTAACAGTACCCTGCTGCATGGCGGTGAAGAAAGTTGTCGAGATGGCGGTGATCGATCCACTCAACCACTCCAGCGCCTGAGCGTGAGAGGCTTTACGAAATGATCGAGTCAGTGCGTGTGGTGTGTGCGTGTGCGGCGTTGCGTGTGTGTGGCACGCATTCGAGGCAGGTGCGGGTACTGGTATTGAATATGTTGGCGGTGACGGCGAGCAGGGACACGAGCTGCGGGTTGCGGTGCCGCTCGAAGCTACCGGTCAGGAGGGCCGTGAGTGTGGGCAGGAGCGGCAGGAAGTAGGCCTTCATCGACAACAGCGAGTGGCGCAGTATCTGGCAATTGGCCTTGATGATCACCGCCTCACCCGACCAGTTCTTGAAGCAGAAGTCGATCACGGGCCACACGGCCTTCAGGACCGGCATCAGCGGATGGTCGTCCGGTTGGCCTGGGACCAGTACCCCCCGCACAGCGTCAGGCACGAAGTACGCGTGTCGTGTGTGTCGCGTGTGTCGTGTGTGTCGTGTGCGTACCGGAGGTGAGCGAGGGGCAGTCGAGGCAGCGGCACACACCAGCGACGGTGTTCAGTTCGGCGATCAGGGCTTGTCGCGTGTACTGCGTTTGCTCCTTGATGGCGAGAATGGCGGTTATCTTTTGGATCACCGGCGGGACGATTCGCTGTAGGGCCTGGAGCGCTGGCTGATGCGGTATCGTCGCGATGATGTGCGTGAGCGACTCAATCATTGCGCCGCGCTCCCGAGCCTGCGCGCACCACCGCACACGCAACACAACCACACGATCACGATCACGATCACGACGGATCGCTTGAGTCCCTTGGCCGCGGCCAAGATCATAGCATCGATGCAGGGCTCAACGGTACACTGAAGCTATCGGAGAGACTCTCGTATGTGACCACCATCGGCTCGAGGACTCGGTGCAGGTGCTTGCCACACTTTTCACTCAACTGCTTCAGCGACGTGAGGGCTGCCGTGGGCCGCGGCTCATCAGCCAGGCGGACGCAACAAGGAGTATAGTGAGAGGGAGCGCGAGGGTACCAGAGAACCGAAGGATCGGCGAGGCGGTGGTGCTCAGCAGGTAGCGAATGGCGGGATCCAGGCAGGTCGGGTGCTTTTTGAACCAATCGGCAAGCTCGCCTGCAATAAGCCAATCGGCGGTAAGTACGTATGCACGCAACGAACCCACGGGGGAGAGAGGGGGAGCACGAACCAATGAGGCGGATGGCCGTAGCGGCGACCAGGGGCGTGGTGGGCAGTACAAACAATAGCTGTCCAACGATCTGTACACCGGTCGCCAGATGAATGGTTGGAGAGATCTGGACGTCAGTCTTGCCTCGAAAACGTGGCCATCCTGGTAGGCAGGGCAGACTAACCTGAGGCAGAAAAGTGTCTTCCGAGGCGTCGATGCCCTCCGCGATGCTGACCATTCCGAACAGCAGAGCCTGTCCACGTTCAGCCGGTAAACGCATTAGCCGGTGCACCGGCGTGCCATGCGGGTCGTGTGTGCAGTATGTGTGGTGGTCATGTGTGTACCTCGATGTTTTGGTGTGTGACCTTCAGCTCAGCTTCGCCCAGGCCCGGCTGCTGCATCGTGGCCAGYTCCTTCTGCACGAGCGAGACGATGATCGCCAGCGTCTCTGTARTAACGTTGGACACACACGCACACATGCAATTTGTTAGAAGCACGTGCGCACCCGGCACTGAGGGATCAGAGGGAAAGCCACGCACCAGCTTCCARCACGAGCTGCACRTATAGCAGTGTGTCCTTGACCTCATTTCGGTACTCGATGAACTCGTCTCGCAGATCTGCAAAAAGAAGGAGAATGTGAGACGGGCTAACATTCCGAGCATTCTTCTTCGTCGATGGTGGGCCGGCGGSGAACCCTTGGGCAGCGCGTCAAAGTCTTCGGGAAAGCGGGACGCCTGCACCAGCAGCGGGAGCAGGTGCCGGAACACCTACCAGGCCACCACACAGGGTGCATCACCGGTGAGACCATGGAGCCGGGGCACTGATGGGGGATCGGGGGGCATACAGGCGTATAGGCCTCTCGCTTGGGCTTGCCATCGGGTGAYGAGACCAGGTAYTCCTCCAGGTCGAACCAGAAGTTGAGCGTCACCATCGACACCTGAAGAACGAGTGCACGCGCGGGGTCAGCTCACTGCGCGCAAAAAACGTAAAATCGGTCCGATCGGACATGCTAGCTCGTACCTCTCGGCTCTCGTGCGACATGCACGCAAGTGCAAACTCGACRAAAGGCCGCCCGATCTCGTCGTGCGCGAATAGCTGGTGCGTGAAGCTCTCGCCGAGGCGTATCAGCACCTGGCAGATTCCCTTGGCCGTCTCCTCGTCCTCCTCTGCCGCCACACGCCGACCGACGGGTGGTGAGGCGGCCGTCCCACAAATGCGTGGGACGTAGAACAATGGGAGAAAGGGCGAAAGGCGGTACCTTCCACYGCTTTCTGATAGCTGCTCCGCAATCCGAGGACCTTCTGGGCGATGGCGTTGAGAGCGACGGGGTACTTGTCCAGACCCTTGATGCCCGTCACCTCCCCCAACACTTCGACGGCTGCACATCGTCACGACCAGTCCCAGGGCCGCATAAGGAATAATGGTACAAAGCGCCATGAACGCAGCCAGGAAGGAATGCGGTGAGGGGTACCGAGAAGAAAGAGCTCTTCCGACTTCAGCGCGTCAAAGATGCTGCCCAGGATGGGGCTGTCCAAAAAGTCCCTGCGGACGCGTACAGTGAGTAGTGGTTGCGTTGGACTGTGTCAAAGTGGAGTGGGGGGGGGCTTGAATGAGTACTTGATGGGGATGACGAGCGCCTCGCAGTTGAGCCAGCCGAGAAGGCACTTCAGCGCATCCCTCTTKCGAGATTCGTCGGTGGTTTGCTCGGGCGCCAGCAGCGACTGCAGCAAGGCCAACACGCTGACAATGGTCATTAGCAATTACCCAACATCAGTTCGTCAGCTATCGGGCGCCTTCTCTCAACAGCAGCTGAGTGACATGTCGCTTTYCTTGAACGCGCAGGTCCGTCGGGGGCGTACCGGGGGATGGCAGCATTGAGGGMCTTGGACATGGCAGTCTTCTGATCGCGCAGCAGGTGCGGTCTTCCCAATTCCTCGGCCGAGATCGTGAGRATCTGCAGGGCCACCGGCAGCATGGCCTCACCTCCTGACCACGATCAATCGGGGGTGAGGAGTAAGTACACTATCAGCGCACAGGTGCGTTGCAGCTTAGTTGCTCACTACTGACCTTGCTGAATCATGGAGAAGATGTCGGTCACGTAGGTGGGCCAGGCGCCGACCGGAACGAGGTAGAGCGCGATGGCCACCACGCACACGCACAGGCGAGTGAGCAGCGGACGTGACCCACTTCTAGAAAGAACGAGCGCGGCATGAGAGACTTAGCGCCATAGCCTGCAGGCAGAGGCAAGCGGAACAGGGGCGTCTTTGTACTGTTGTTGGTGTGCTTTCTGCTTAAGGAGGTCCAGCACGGTCTGCAAGAGCTTCGTCTGCGATGCAGCCGGCACTTCATTCCTGTGTGTGTCGATGCGAAGTGGTGTGAAAAGGGTGAGGTTTGCCCGTGAGTGTATGCAGCACGGCAGCTGAAGAAGAAGTAGACGCAACGCACCAATTGGCTTGGATCTTGGCATGAAGCATGGAAGCGGCAAACATCTGCACCTCGAGCGTAGACTGCCATGGAGAGCAACGGAGAGGGAGAGGGAGAAGGAGGGGGGTTTACACGTGTGCGCTCAGGGGGGTGGACCGGTGGTGTTGGTCTCGGCTGCACGCACCGGAGACTGAAGCAGGAGGGCGACGCTGACGTCCCAGCCCTTGGGCGAGCGCTGCARCTCCATGAGCCAGTTATGAGCATTCGAGCGCACRGGCTCTGGCTGCGTGTAGAAGGCCGTCAATGCCTGGAGAGAGAGAGAGAGAGAGAAAAAAACAGAATCAGTTTCATGCTCATCGCAAATGCCTGACTCACCTGCTCCACATGCGGCAATGCGATTGCACACATCTGTGAATCCATCGGGTGGGGCCGCCCGCGCGCAGATTCCTCTCCTCGCATCAGAGCAGAGGAAAAACGGAGAAAGAACATTTCCTTTGTTTGTTCCCCGCCACCTTAAAGAAATGCCTGCCTTGGTCGGTGGATGAAGAAGAACGCGCGCGCTCTCGCGTAGAACGTAGTCTTCTCAAACCTGCCCAGGAACAAATGGCACAGAGACTCTGTGCCATTTGTGCCCCGGAACAGCTTGCACAGAGCCCCTCATCCACATGGTCTTTTCGAACGAGGCTTGGGCGTTCCTTCTTCTTGCGATTACCATCACCTCCAGCCTCGCGCTTCTTCCCGCACAACAGCGGGCTCCCTTTTGCCGCTACATGGCTGGCCTTGTGGCCAAGATGGCCAGGGCATCCGCAAGTAGCCTGGCCGATCTCGCCATCACGCCATTCGCAGCCCTCCATGCCACAGTAGCCGAGGTATGGACCTCGCTCTGTGCGGCTCTTGCTGCGCTGTGGGCCGTGACGTCAGTCGAGAAGATCACCAAGGTCATCGTGATGCTGGCAATCCTCAAGCTGGCCCCCGAAATCATCCCCTCCTTACCAAGGCCCTCGAGAAGCTGCTCTTGAAGTTGTAGCCTGGTCAAAATCAATGTAAATGAACCATGTAAATACTAGACCTTTTTGAACAGCCTCAACCTGCATCGTGCCTAACACCTCTGGCCCTCTCCAGGTCGGCGCCAGCCTTGGCGCGGGCTACGTCCTGCACGCCCGCACCATCGCCATCGACTCTGTGGCCTGTGCCGCCTCGCCCGCCGCGCCATCGGCCCACGCTGACCGGGTGCAGTGGTGCCTCGACTGGCTCGCTCACAGCGAGTACCTACACCCCTCTCCACTCCGCCCTCCGACCTCTCTTCGCTCTTTCTCTCTCTCACCATTCGGTGCCGCCCGCCAGCAAGCGACGACGCATGAGCGCGCTCCACAGCCTGCGCGCGTTCCTGTCGCCCGCGGTCGATGGCGAGTTCGGCGTCGAGCGCTGCCGCGACCGGGTGGACTGGCTTGTGGCTGATGGCGTTGATGGTGGCCGGACTGGTGCTTCTGTGGTCCAAAGAGCTCCGCGGTCGTGCGCGAGAAGCTGCTGGACGTGCTCGCCCGACACACGCTGGTCGGTCACACGGACGAGGACGACAACGGCAGCCAGCCCGACTGGGGGCGAGTGCGAGGGCGCCACGACGTGGTCGGCTCTGATGACCTTCGTGCGGCCGTACGCTCTTCGCTCCTCTATAGCTGTCCTCTTGCTGCGTCTCTTTCACTCATACGCTCATCGCACGACACGACACGCGACACGGGCAGGCCCTGGATGTGCTGGGCGTGGTGCATGAATGGTCAACCGATGGGCCAGCCAGTCCGACAACAAGGCCCTGCGGACCCTGGTCAAGCGCCTTCTGCGGGTGGTACACGCTCTCGGCCGACAAAAAGACCGGCTGGTGCCTCACCTCCCCTTCCGCGCCTTTCAATCGCGGCGCCGCTCGAGTCGGGGCTTACCCTCCTTGTGCCACAGAAGGCGCGCTACGTTGACAAAGGCGACGATGACGATGACGATGACGACGACGACGATGAAGAACGGGGGTGTCCCCGCTTGCAGGTGGTGCTGCGGCCGATGGGAAGCACACGACACGACACGACACGACACACGCGGCACACACGATACACACCACACGACACGACACACACTAAGTTGCCTTCCATGAAAACAACACGCGACAGACACCGAAAGCAGCTCGAAGCGGTCATGGCGCCCACCGGGCAGTCTCTGCGGCCGTAGCTCCACGGAAGCGCCCTGGCGGAGCTGGTCGAGTGCGTGGTCTACGAAACGAGCTCGTTGCGCGCGTCAAGCCCACCACCTTCTTCGATTCAGCCTACTACTCGCCCTGGGCACAGTCACCCGACCCCCTTCCTCCCTTTGGCGCTCTTTCACCGCCCGCTGGCGCCGGCTCGCCCACAGCCAACCCGCCAGCCTCGCTCTCGGCCTCGCCTGCCAGCCCCAGCGCCTCGCCCGCCGCGCTGTCAGCCTCGCCCTCGGCTGCACGTAATGCCTCCGACCTCTCATCATTCCACTTTCCTTAAATCAATAAATGGACAAATAAATTCAATTACTCCCTGGCCAGGTAATCGCCGACGTCACGGTGAGTTCTGTGAGTAGACGAGATTGCACACAACATCTCAACGAGATAGCAACATGAGAAGAATCGTCAGCACCAACACTCGATCGTTTGCGCGCGCTTCGACCTTCACATCGACGACGCTGTCTTCGTCTTCATCCGCACCGTCTCTGTCGCTGCCGCTGCACCGTCGCTTCGCTTCGATCGAGGACAACAAGCAGCAGAAGCAAGATCACCAGCAATCGGGTGGCTCAGGCTTCCTCACGAAGCTGGTAGGCGCTGCTGCTGCCGTGGCTGGCGGCTACTTGTTCTACAAAGAGTCCACGGGCGAGTCGCCGCTGGCGAAGAAGGAGGTCGCCCCCGTGGCTGCGGTGGCTCAGGAGGGTAAGAAGGAGGCTGCGGCGGCCGAGGTCAAGCCCTCGCCGCCCGTGTCGCTCAACAAGGACGAGTTCAGGGAGTTTGAGCTGATTGAGGTCGAAGACCTCACGCCCAACACCCGACGCCTCCGGTTTGCCCTGCCCTCTCGCGATCACGTGCTGGGTCTGCCCGTCGCCAGCTGCGTCGTCACCAAGGCCAACATTGGTACGTACATCTTAGATTCTAATTACCTGCCTCTGCATTCAATTAATCGATTAATTCTCCTGCAGGCGAGAATGGCAAGCCGGTGATCCGCCCCTACACGCCGGTCACTAACGACAAGTCGGACAAGGGCTACTTCGACTTCGTCATCAAGGTGCGTGAGCTTGCAAGCGCTCTTTTCACCTTCCGGCCCTGGGTGGCCGGCTGACTGGCGTTGTGGCTCGTTACTCCCTCGTCCTCTAGGATTACCCCACTGGTGTGATGAGCTCGCACATCTACCACCTCAAGAAGGGCGAGAAGCTGCAGGTGACCGCCAACCCTCTTCCTTTTGTCTTTCACGCCTGTGTAGGGCCTCACGTTGTTTAATGGAAACAGGTCAAGGGCCCGATCCCCAAGCTCGCCTACTCCAAGAACATGAAGAAGCACCTCGGCATGCTTGCTGGCGGCACTGGTACGTGCTACACACCTGCGACTTCAACATGATGCTGAGAATATGAGAGCTGACTTGCATCGATCGACACCCAATCACCACTTTCTCGACAGGCATCACACCCATGCTGCAGGTGCTCGAGGAGGTGCTCAGCGAGAATGACGACAAGACCCACGTGTCGCTCGTCTTCGCCAACAACACCGAGCAGGACATCATCCTCAAGGACCGCCTCGACGCGCTCGCCAAGAAGCACCCCAACAGGTTCGAGGTCCACTACGTCGTCGCCCAGCCCGCCGACGCTGCGTCGTGGAAGGGYCACACTGGCTTCATCAACGCCGACATCGTCAAGAAGCACATCCCCGGCCCCGCTGAGGACGTGATGGTCTACGTCTGCGGTCCGCCGCCCTTCTACAAGGCCCTCAGCGGCAGCAAGGCCCCCGACTACTCCCAGGGCGAGGTACGTCCAGTTCCCCCTTTGTCGCACACCCGTACCGCATACGTCAGCTGATGTCGACGCGACGCTTTGTCTGTGGCTCTGGTCAGCTGGACGGCGTGCTCAAGGATCTGGGCTACACCAAGGAGCAGGTCTTCAAGTTCTAGCTCCGCAGATTTCCCCGTGTGTGCCCCTCAGCCCATAAAGAATATTACCACAGCACAACATCGCTGTGTACATACATGATCGTCAGTAGGCTGTTGCGTTCACCATTGAGACCGCCGTTATTGGCGCGGTGTCTCATTTCTCCGGTTTTTCCAACGAACCACAGAGCCCCAGTATAACTGTTGACCACTGGCACAGGCGTTGCGAGGATCTCTCCGCTGGCGTTCTTCTTCGACGCTCGGCCTGCACCAACTGGCTCAAGGCATATGTTGCGTCCATACTGGGGTGCGTGCACAAGATGTTGGGCATCGTGGAGTTTTCAGGGCAGGACATAGCGTCCTCTGCCCGCTACAGTCTGCCGACCTCACCTATAAAGCCCACGCCAGCAGACCCATACAAATCACTCAACAACATAACCAACAACAGCAGCTCCATCCACACCTCACCGATGAAGCAGTTCATTCTACTCGCCTTGTTCGCACTCTTCTGCTATGCAAGTGCTGGTACATGTCCCTTACAACACGGTTACCTGCTTCTCCACAGTGATTAACTCTCTTTCTTCTTCGGTAGACTGCAGCGTTAGCATCAAGCAGACCCTGGGCAGCTCGTGGAAGCAGGACGGTCAGGATATGTCACAGTGGAACGTCCAGCTGACCGCAGGCTCGGAGACGGTCAATTCTCTCGGGCTCTCAATCACCGGTGCCGCCATCACCCAGGTCTGGGAGCTCACTCGCCAGTCCAACGGCCTCTTCACCCTGCCCGACTATCGCCTCCAGAGCGGTGGCATCTTCGCCGGCCAGGTCCACCAGTTCGGCTACATCTGGCAGTCCGCAGCTCAGGCCACCATCACAGTCGCCTCCATCAACTGCGGCACCGCAGCCCCCTCGGCCTCGCCCTCGCCCTCGCGCGCTCCCGCCAGCCCCAGCTCTTCGCCCGCCGCTCCCTCGGCCTCGCCCTCGGCGGTGCCGTCAATCGTGGCCTCGCCCCAGCCCAGCCCGGCGTCGGGTTGCAGCGTGAGCGTGACTCAGACCGCTCGCTCGGCCAACGCCGGCGGCAGCTGGACCGACGGCTCCTACCGCTTCCAGCTGTTCGATCTGGCTATTGCCAACAATGGTAACAGCCCCGTCACGGGCGCCCAGTTCACCATTGCCCTTGCCGCCGGCCAAGAGATCACCCAGTTGTGGAACATAGAGCTCAAGAGCGGCACGGCCTCTACCTACATCGTGCCCAACACCTATGGTCCTCTCCAGGTCGGCGCCACCCTCGGCGCTGGCTATGTCCTGCGCGCCCCCGCCTCCGCCGGCCAGACCGCACCCGCCATCGCCATCGACTCCGTGACCTGTGCCGGCTCGCCCACTGCCAACCCATCGGCCTCSCCCTCGGCCGCGCCTGCCAGCCCCAGCGCCTCKCCCGCYGCGCCGTCGRCCTCGCCCTCGGCTGCACCCACGATCGTGGCCACGCCCCAGCCAAGCCCGGCCAACGGCTGYRGTGCKGTGGTGACAGTCACCGCGCGCTCGGCCGCGGCCGGCGGYGTGTGGACCGACAACGGCAACACGTTCCAGATCTTCGACGTCAACCTGGCCAACAGCGGTCAGCGCCCGATCAACGGYGGCGTGCTCACGTTCGCCTTYGCCGAAGCCAGCGCARCGATCACTCAGTTCTGGGAGCTGAACAGRCAGGGCGCGACCAATGCCTTCAACGTGGCGTTCAACTACGGCCCGCTRCAGGTCGGCGCCATCCAGGGTTCGGGCATCATCGTGCGYGTWTCCGGCTCCTCGCCSGCCGCCAAGCCCAKCGCCACCCTCAGCGCSCTCAGCTGCCAGTAGTAGGCCGAGGCCACCCTCACCGCCCTCGTCCACCTCCACGCAAGGTAGATATTCTATGAGGCAGGCGAGCGTACCACCTTTCATTTTTAAATAGACAGCTTTCGAGTACCAACTGGCGATTGGGTTGCTATGTTATGCTATTAATTGACCGTTAACTATTAGTTGACCGTTGGTACCGTTGGTTGCGCAACGAGTGCGCTGATGTGTATTACAGTTGAATTAATGTCCGTATGTACAGGTTGGGATCCAAGTTGTTCCAGGGACTTAGTCGGCGTGCTGGACGGGCATGGGCAGACCGGCGTTGTAGGCCGCGTTGAGGGTCTCCACCTCGAGGCGCTTGGAGACGTAGAGCATGCAGTAGTTGCCATAGAGCACCGAGCCCACGTAAGACGGCAGGCCGTTGGCCACGGCGTTGGCGGCGGCGTTGGCCAGCACCACCGACTCGCGGCTCGGGTCGAGCACGTCCTGGCCGGCCTGGTACTTGATGAAGCCGGCCTGCACGGCGAACGAGAGGCGCGTGGCGTAGAGCTGCATGATGAGGTCGTC
>CACVKS010001592.1:0-11324 GCA_902749335.1 Acanthamoeba triangularis
GTAGTGGGCGGGGTAGTGTACCAGCTGCAGGCCAATCCCGCGCGAGGCGCCGGTGACTAGTGCATTCTTCATGACGAAAGCTTTGAGCGGAGTGGACGTGTGCAAGATGGTCTGGGCGGTCCTTTTGCTGGCCAAGCAAGAGCGCTATGCAGGGATGACGCCCATGTGCGTGTGCGTGATGTGGAAACAGGAAAAAAAACAAAAAAAAAAAAACAAAAAACAACGTCAGGAAAAATGTGGGCCGGAAGTACACGCGGTAAGGCCACACCCGTTCGGATCGCGGCCAGGCACCACCGAGCGGCACCGGCGCTGTCCGGTCCGCGGCTCATGGTGAGGTTGACCATGGTGCTATCGCCGCAGCGTTCCCCATACGAAAAGCGTCGCCTGGTACGACTGACCCAGATTGGCTAGGAGTGTTGGCGAGGGCGACTGGTAACGATGCGGCGTGCTAGCTCCTTTGCTGCACCCACTTCCACTCGGCCTCCTGAGTGGGCCTTCCTCTCTTGGGGCCACATTAGCGCTGGCGGAAACAGTCGCGGCAGCAAAAGAGAGCAAAATTCCGACCAACCAGAGCGACACGTCGCGGCGGGACCGGTTTTGGGACTCGTCGTCTGTCGACCTGTTCCCGCGGGACGAGAAGCGGCAGGTCACCGGGCGTTGCCCTGCTGCTCCCGTTCATTTTCTAGAACGGGAACACATCGCTCTTTGTCTCTATTCTGTTCCACTACTATCACACACCCAAAGACCACTGAGCAGCCACCACGTACCATGCGCAGCAGCCTGGCACTGTGGATCATATCGTTTGCCTGCCTTTGCCTGAGCACTGGTACGCGTGGTGCTGATTACTCGTTGTGTCAACACACTCAACACGCGAAGCTAAAGGTGATCACATGGGCTCTGGATCTTAGGTGTGGTGGGTGATCAACTGTACGGAGGGGGGTCAAGTGGCATGGTGAGCCTCTTCACAACATGGGCGGCTAATTACCCCTACCACACGGACACCGTGAGCATCGGCTATGCCGCGGCCGACACCGCGACGGCCCAGACGAGCTACGAGCTGGGCCTCATCGACTTCGTTGGCCTTGACAGCCCCATGAACTCGAGCGCCCTCGGCGCCCTCGGGTCCATGCAGCTGCCCATCGCCGGCGGTGCCATCGTGGTGAGCTACAACCTGGCCGGCTACCTCACCCCCGGCGTCGACGTCCTCTACCTGGACCTGCCCACCCTTGCCGCCATCTGGATGGGCTCCATAACCAGGTGACACTCCGCTCGATCCTTGACACCTTCTTTTCCCTGTGCGGGGAAGAAAAAGGCTGACGTTTCTTTCTCACCAACCGTTGTTTATCTGTGGTTATTATTATTTTATCCTTTTTTTTTTAATAAAAATCTCGTGGTGGTACCTGGCACCAGTTGGAATGACTCGCGCATTGCGAGCCTCAACACGCCGGCCGTGGCTGCCCTGCTGCCGTCGCTCACCATCGGGCTCGCGCTAGGCAGCACATCCTCGCTCAGCCTCAACGAAGTCTTTGCCCGCGCCCTCTCCGCGGTCGACCCCTCCTTCTCCGCCGCACTCGCCGCCGCCGGTGGCCACCTCGAAGGCCTGGCCAACAATGCCGTCGTCTTCCCCAACACCACTTCCGCCCTCACTGGCGTCAAGGTCAACTTTTCCTCTCTCTCTCTCTCTCTCTCTCCCCCCCCCCCAAACAACAAAACTTGGTGTTTGTTCTTCTTGGCCTTGGCTGATAGTGGTGAGGCGTGGAAGTTCAACAGGCGGCGGTGGGCAGCATGACCATCAGCAATTGGGCGGCAGCAAAGAGCGCGGGCACCACCTTTGCGTCGATGGTGAACCGCGCCGGGAAGAAGGTGGCGCCGTCGACGGCTTCGGTACAGGCCGCCATGTACGACTACCGAGTGGTCTTTGACAACGGCGCGCAGGCGGCCGACATCTTCAACGGCAACGGGACGGCGTCGTGGCCCCTGGCCTACCTGCAGTACGTGGTGCTGAACAAGAACGTGAGCACCCTGGCCTGCTCGCCCATGCAGAACCTGCTACTCTTCCTGAGCTGGACGCAGATGAACGACTACGCCATTAGCCTCTCCAACGAGAAGTTCTTCCCGGCCCTGGTGACCAACCTCCAGAAGCTCTTCGTCGATTCCCTGGAGACCGTCGGCTGCTCCAACGGCGCGAGAGCGCTCCAGACCGCAGTGCTGCTCGGCGTGGGCAGCCCACAGCCGCTCTTCTCTGCCTGGGCGTACGCTCTTTCCACCACTACCACCCCACCACCACGATCAAGGATTGTCAGCCCAACTTGCCGCTGATCGTGTGGTGTATTGGGCTGTCCACCACCACCACCACCACTACAATCAACAGGAGCTCGTACCCTTCTTCCACCTTCCTCGTCAAGTACTACCAGCAGACGACAACCGCCGCAGTTACGGAGATGACCGCCCAGGATGTGGACTTTGGCGTCACGGCTATCGGGCTCACTGCTGCCGGTACGGTCTATATCACGGTGTAGTGATCATGATCACCGCATGCAGCTGTCCCCATCAAACTCAAACTTTTTTTTTTGGTACTGTACAGAAGCTGCGGCGATGCCCGACGTGGTGCTGTTCCCGGCGGTGGCCTCGCCAGTCGTTCCGGCCTACAACCTGCCGGAGCTCCTCGGCAAGCCGCCTCTAGTGCTCAACTTCCAGGTCCTGAGCGACATATACCTGGCGCACATCAGCCACTGGAATGACTCGGCCATCGCCGCCCTCAACCCGGGCGTGACCTTGCCCAACCAGCCCATCTACGTCATCGTGCAGAACATGTCGTCGGTCAGCAATTTCCTGGCCACCTCGGCCCTGGCTAGCACCGTGCCCGAGTTCAATACCACGGTACGCCCAACAAAACGCCGGTGCGGCCCGTGGTCGAGGCTGCTGACCTCCGTTTCGGTCGCTTGGTGTCATGGCACGCGTGTCTACACAAACAGGTGGGTGCGGGGTACCAGGTCAACTTCCCAGTCGCGAACACTAGCCGTTGCATTGTCACGCCATCGACCAACGTGCCTGACTTGCTCGCCGCCAATCCCTATTCGTTCGCCTTCTGGTCCTACTACCCCGTTCTCCAGAAGCGCGTGCTTCAGTCCGCGTCGCTGGTTAATCTGGCTGGAACGTACGTTCACATTGCCAACGGCCATCCTTGGATCATACTCACTTTTCCCGGTCACTGTGTGTGTGCGTGTTCTACAGAGGCGTGGTATCGCCAGGTACGAAGTCAGTGGCCTCGGCGCTCAACGACTTTGGTGCCTCGACCAACTTCACCAATCTATTACTGGGTACGACTTCACACCTTTGCACGTAACGTAAACATTAGGCCAATAGTTGCCAGACATATCTTATCTGTTCTTCCTTGCTTGGCCACACATACAAAGGTAAAAGCAACGAGAGCTGGCCCATCGCCACGGTGATATCGGTCATGGTCCTTCGTACGCAAATGGACAACTGCGACAAGGCCGCAGCATTGGCCGATTGGATACTGTGGACACAGACCAGCACGCTAGCCTCGCAGGTGGCCGGCCATTTCGGCCAAACGACGGCCAGCATGGCTTCGGTCATGAAGAAGGTACACGTGTACCGTCCTTCAAAAAATCACGGCAAACAACTTGCGCGTTGTTCTTCACTGACACACTCCCTCTGTGCGTGCGTGGCACGATCTATAATAGATCGTGTTGACAGAGTTGACAACGTTGACGTGCGACGGCGTCCACGTGAGCAGCGTCTACGGCTGCGTAAACGGCGGTGTGCTCTGCAACGACGTCGGCACATGCGTCGACCAGGCGTGTGTGTGCAACTCAGGCTGGACGGGCGAGTTCTGCCAGCAAGTTGTGAGTTCCAGTTCCGGCAGCACTGATCTAGCGCTTCCCATCGCCCTCGGTACCTCCCCGCTTGCACGCCTCAACGAAACGTAATGATCAGAGAGATTCTTGACTTACCATGCGAATGCGTGGAATGGGGTCGCCAGCTGTGATTATTCCGATCGTGGTGCTCCTGGTGCTGCTCTTGGCGATCTTCTTTTGCTGCCTGATCTTCTTCGTGCGTAAGTCGCGTGTGCACGATGACTGGTCTATCAACTTTGAGGAGCTCGAGCTGCAGGACCTTCTGGGTGCTGGCGGCTATGGCGAGGTACGTACCTCAACTTTCCTCTCCTCGCGGCGCGTGCATCTTTAACGCCAGTTACGCACACTCTGCTCACCACAACGGTGACGCACTACTGTCGTATGATCACACACCAGGTATACAAAGCAGTGTGGAAAGGAACCGAGGTCGCCGTCAAGGTGATGTCCTCCAAGGATGTGACCAAGGATATGGAGAAAAACTTCCGGGAGGAGGTGAGCCTGATAGATACCTCGTTCCAATCTCCAACCTGGTACGCGTGTGGCCTCACCTTAGTGCGTGTGTGCTATGCAGGTGCGCGTGATGACAGCGTTGCGGCACCCCAACGTGGTGCTCTTCATGGCCGCCTGCACCAAGCCACCCAAGATGTGCATCGTCATGGAGTACATGGCTCTCGGCTCCCTATATGACGTACCCAGATCCTCCTCTCGTCCTCCTCAACTTGATCTAGGGGATTCACGTTACGTGTCACTTACCTTTAGTACCCGTTTGAATGTGTGTGTGTGCGGCTGCTTAGTTGTTGCACAATGAGCTGGTGCCCGAACTACCATTTGCGCTGATCTGCAAGATCGCCTACCAGGCGGCCAAGGGCATGCACTTCCTCCATTCGTCGGGCATCGTGCATCGCGACCTCAAGTCGCTCAACCTGCTGCTTGACAACAAGTGGAACGTCAAGGTACCCCAGATGGACTCGAATGACCTCACCTCCTCCAGTAATGACGATGAATGCCACTGATACGGAGAAATGTGTGGACATGAACTTTTTCGACCGTGGTGGCTGTGGCAGGTGGGAGACTTTGGGCTGACCAAGTTCAAGGGCCAGTTGGGCAAGAACGTGGTCAAGGACGTGCAGGGCACTGTCCAGTGGCTGGCGCCAGAGGTGCTGCAGGAGGCCCCCGAGATCGATTACATTCTGGCCGACGTCTACAGCTTCGGTATCATCCTGTGGGAGACTATGACCCGCGAGCAGCCCTACTACGGAATGACGTATGATGCCTCCTCATCGCTCTCTTTCTCGCCGCCCAAGTCCACCGCCAGAGACACGCGTGTGTTGTTGTTGTTGTGTAACACGTATCGTGTATGCTGTGGGTGTTGTGCGTGTAGGCCTGCTGGTGTGGCGGTGGCGGTAATCCGTGACAACATACGACCGCCCATTCCGGCCGGCGCACCGGCGGAGTACGCACAGCTGGTGGCCGACTGCTGGCACGTCGACCCGACCATCCGGCCTACGTTCCTCGAGGTCATGAATCGGCTCGTGACCATGTCCGGCTCGTCCCTCACCCAGTCCAGCCACTCCTCCACCGCCTCCTCGGGCTCGTCGTCCGTGGCGTCTGGTCCCAAGGACCACTTGGCGTCGTGGACCATTCGCACGGGCAAGTCTTCCGATACGTCGTCCGACTACGGTTCGGGCTCGAGCAAATCGGACCCCAAGGCGCCCATCGGCCGGCTGGACGGTACGGCGGAGCAAGCGCCGCGCGGCGAGGTGGCCATCGTGTTCTCGGACATCACCTGCTCGGCCACGCTGTGGGAGTTCGACCCGAGCGCCATGCGCGACGCTACGATCCTGCACAACGAAATCGCTCGCGATGCGCTCAAGCGGCACAGCGGGTACGAAGTCGTGGCCTTCAGCAAGGACAGCTACCGCAACTCGGGCGAGGGATCCTTCTGCCTCGCGTTCCAGCACATCGAAGACGCCCTGGAGTGGTGCATGGACGTACAGGTGGCCCTTCTTCACGCCAGCTGGCCTGAATCTCTCCTCAAACATCCCGGCGCGGCTGAAGAAGGCGACGAACGGTACCATTTGCCTCCCTCCCAGCACACGAGTCCTCGTGATATCGAGGAACAAAAAGCTGACATGTTTCTTCGTTCTCTTTATTTATTTATTTATATTTTCTTTTGTTTTTTTTGTACTTGCCCAGGACTCTATTCAACGGCCCGCGGGTCCGAATGGGCGTGGCGGTAGGACATGCGAAGACGGTGAGGGATCCGATGACCCGACGCCTGGAGTATCTGGGGCCGGTGGTCAACCACGCAGCATTCCTGACGTCGCGGAGCCATGGTGGGCAGATCCTCCTCTCCGCGGCCGCCCACGAAAAGGCTCGAGAAACACCGCTGGGCAAGGAGAGAAAGCGCATCATCGCGCTCGGGACGATTGAGACGCCCGACTCTGGAACTACAGGTACTACTGCGCGCTCCACTAACGGCAATGATGACTCGATCTCACATACACTCCTTCACGCATCATTACCTGGCCATCTTGCCCTTTCAGGAGAGCGGGTGTACGAGCTCAAGATTCGAGGGCTGGAGGGCCGGTTCTTTGGCGGGGTCATGATGGGCGATGCATCGTCGACGACTGGCACCGGGACCAGCAATTCGGGAAGCGGCCGGACAGCAGACCGCGACGACGACTGGGTGGAACCGTCCAAGACAGGCGACGAGTATCAGGTGGTGCATCGGCCGGACGTTGCCTACCACGAAGATAACTTCCTCACGTCGGCCAACCTCTGCCGGTGGATCATCAACTTTGAGGACATCCAGATGGGCCGGCAGGTGGGCCTGGGGTCCTACGGCGTCGTCTACCGCGGTCGGTGGAAGGGCGTCGAGGTGGCGGTGAAGCGGTTCATCAAGCAGAAGCTTGATGAGCGATGCATGCTCGAGTTCAGGGCAGAGATGGCCTTCCTCTCACAGCTGCACCACCCCAACATCGTCCTCTTTATCGGTACATATCGCCGCCGCCGCCACCACACCCCATAATAATGCAATGCAATGCAATTCACTTGTGCAAGTCTCTGTAGAGGGCTTTAAACATCCTGATTTTTTTCTTGTTTCCTTCCAGGGGCATGCGTGAAGCGACCCAATCTGTGCATTGTGACGGAGTTCGTGCAGCAGGGCGCGCTGAAGGACATCCTGCACAATCCGTCGATCAAGCTGCCCTACCAGCAGAAGCTTCGCATCTTGCACAGCGCAGCCGCGGGCATAGGCCACCTTCACTCACTCGAGCCGGCCATCATCCACCGTGACCTCAAGCCGTCCAATCTTCTCGTGGACGAGAACTGGAACGTGAAGGTGGCCGACTTTGGGTTTGCGCGCATCAAGGAGGAGAACGCCACCATGACCCGCTGCGGCACGCCCTGCTGGACCGCCCCCGAGGTACTGCGCGGCGAGAAGTACTCAGAGTCGGCTGATGTGTACAGCTTTGGTATAATCATGTGGGAGGTACGGCGCACCACCACCACCACCACGACCCGCACGCAAGCTTATAATGTGATTACCAGGCGCTGACTACTGTTGATGGTTGTGCTTTGCTGTCCGCGCAGGTGTTGACGCGTAAGCAACCCTATGCCGGCCTTAACTTTATGTCAGTGTCACTTGACGTGCTGGAAGGCCGCCGGCCCAAAGCACCTACTGACTGTCCCAGCGGTATGTGGATTGCCTTTTCAGTGGTGGTGGTGGTGGTGCACAGATGATGTGACGTGCACTAATCCTCCTCAACTTCCATTTCGAACACGAAAGATTACAAGCAGCTGATGAAGAAGTGCTGGCATGCCGTACCAGAAAAGAGACCCTCCATGCAAACCATTATCAGCTTCTTTGACAGCCATCAAGGAGGGAGTGGCGACGCAGGAACTAATCATGTTTAAAATGGCCAGTGTTCCCACACTTGTGCCTGCTCTTGTAGTAACAATAAATGAATGCCCTGTTTAGTGTTGAACAAGCTCCACATCCGCAAATTCAGGTTTCAGTGCACCCTATTTGCAACTGCAGTGTGGGGTTTCTTTCTTTTTTACTGCTTTTGTGAAGCGCTCCTGAAACCGAGGCGCGAAAACAGCCAGCCCATAAGCGATTGGTCAAAAGCAACACCAAAGAAAAAGCCGCGCATTGGCACCGCCTGTGGCAAATACACACGCGCCCGCTCTCTCTCTCTCCTCTTTACTTCTCCAAGCAAGACACACCACCAACGAGACCGGCGGCCTAGACATGTCGCACACCATGCAGCACGACAGCGCTACCTCGCGCGTGGAGCAAGCACGACGAAATGTGGACGAGTTTGTGGCGCGCTGGGAGGCGTTCACCGGCGAGTGGGACGCGCAACACTTTGCTTGCGAGCTGTGCCAAATGCGGGAGGGTCGCGCCGCCACGCTGTTCTGCGACACGGGCAAATACCTCCTGGGCCAGTACAACGATACGTTCTGGGTCTGCGACGAGTGCCTACCCGACAGGAGCGCGCCCGGCTTTAACAAATCGCTCGTCTTTCGGCGCATCGAGCGCGACCAGCCGCACGCCTGGTCGGGCAGCGTGCAAAACGACCATCGAAACGGCCTGCTGGCCTCTGCTCCTGTGCCGCACGAGTCGTTTCGTCTGCCCGCAGGCGTGGACGCCGAGCGGATCGATCCTGATGCGCTGACGCGGCTGACCCAAAGCTGGTTTCAGCCGCATGGACCCTGGGCCGCCTTTGTCGGCATCAACATCGCCAGCGCTCCGTCGCTGCGCGCCTGGCTGCCCCTGTGCGGCCACGTCGTGCTCGGACCTGGAGGGAACGGCAGAGACGATGACGGCAGCGATGGTGAAACCGACAAGGACATCGTCCTGGTGCCCCTGGTGTGCTGCGACGCCACAAGTGATTCATGGGGCATCATGGTCATCGTCGAGTTCTTCATGTACGGCTCCATGTCGCGTTGGACCCGCATCGCCGACTCTCTCGATGTCCTGGCCCGCGAGAGCCAGGGCGATCCCGTCAAGCGCTTCTGGCATGCGCGCATCACCGGTGCTGGCAACGGCGAGGCGACGCCTCCTCGCAAGCCCGCCCCCTTTAACCAGACCAACCTCGCCAGCATCATCACCGGCACGGACATGTTTGCTGCGATCACTGGCGCTCCGCCGCGCCCCGGTTATCCGTACTGAGACCAACGCCTTAGGACGTTGCTCAATGAACAATACAAACCGTGTGTTCCATACTTTTTCTTACTACACTGGTAGAAAATAAGAGTGGCACTGGAAGAAATAAAGGGGTGACTCTTTTGGTGCAAGTACAGTGCGTAAGGAGCAAAACTGCACGTGGGCTTGTGCTGCGTGCTACGTGCGGTCTGAAAATGTATTATAAAATGTTTATAAGACTGCACAGCGCGCAGCACAAGCACACGACTGCACCCAGGAAATGAATAAATATTGTTTTTTTAACCACAGCTGCACCAAGTGCGCACTAGGTGCTAGGCGGATATGTTTGGCGATTTGTTATCATGTCAAGAAAATAATGATTGTCTATGATAGAGTCTAGCTTAAGGAAGAAGGTTGACAGTGACAATTTGGATGGTAGAGGTGATACAAGAGGGGGACAAAGATTGGAAAGTATGGGGATGGCATGAAAATGGTAGCAAATCTCTGGTCGCCATATGTCTTTGGATTAAGCTCAGGGAGAGGTCAAGAATGATATATGATATGATAGGGAATGGATGAKGTATTAAAGAGAGAGACTAGAGAAAAGGTCATTCTCCATACATTTTGTAGACTTGGCAAAATTTTGGTGGTGGTGGTCAGAAAAATGAGTTCTTTTCCTTGGTTTTTTTTTTTTTTTTTTTTTTTGAGGAAGAAGAACTCAACAAGCAAGAAGAAGAAGCAGCATCATCATGGAAGACCCCAACAAGAACAGCTCCAAGAGGCGTTGTGCTCCTGACAGGGTTCGTCATTGAAATTCACCTTTAATTTGTCACCATCTTTGATCAAGATTGGGTCAAATTTGATCCCCCCATCATCTTGAAAAAAGTTGTCCATTTTCAACGTTCTGGGTATCATTGGAATCGCCTCATCGAGGCGATTCCAACGAGCCCATTTTCACCCCTAGTGGACCATGATCCTTGATGATTGATGCCTTCTCATCTTGGCCCTCCCCCTGGGTTTGATGTGGTAACTTTTTATTATGTAGAAGTGCAAAAACAAGGCGACGAAGGAGGCCAAGGGCAAGGAGAAGCTCAGTTCTGATGAGGAAGCTCCCCAGCACCAAGAAGATGTGGTACTCGCTCTCTCTCTCCTCCAAAAATCCATTTTTTATTCATTTTTTAAATCATTTTTAAATCATTTTTTGACTATTTTTTGATGGTTCAAGTCAACATGTTACATGTTATATACCATCTTGTTCCTCTCATCGAGCTGCACACGTCGAGGGGTCTGCGATGTCCGGACGATGAGTTGTTATCGAGTTAGACCATCATCTTTATTTCGCCCCTTCTCACCCTCTCTCTTTTTCTTCTTCTTCTTCTTCACACCAAGCAGAGACCTTAGGGTTTAGGGTTAGGGTTAGGGTTAGGGTTAGGAATGTTGGGAGGAGGAGGAGGCAGGAGGAGGCAGGGGACTAAGGGGGTTAGTCTGACTGGCCATTTTGCAAGTTGGTTATTAGAAGTTGTTGGTTGGTTGTTATATGGAGACCAAGCCCCCCCATGACTTGACCATCCATCCATCCATCCATCCATCCATCCATTTAACAACAACAACAACAACAAGTTAACAGGACTAAGGGGGGTGGGATTAAGGAGGTGGCTAACAGACAGAGAGAGAGAGACTAGAGACACTTAGAGAGAGACCAGACTAGGCTTGGGACTAAGGGGGGGTTGGTTAAGGGTGAAGGGTTAAGGGTTAGGCTAAGAAAAAGAGCCAAGAGACTAATGAGAGAGAGAAACACTTGGGAGAGACAACTAGAGACCAAAAAAGAGAGACTCTAGGTGATAGAGACTAGGCCTCAGAGACATGAGGCCTAAGACTAAGGACAGGGTCAGCAGTGTTAAGCAGGGGGGGTTAAGGGGGGGCAGGGGTTAGAGGCCTTAGAAGCAGCAGCAGCAGCAGCAGCAGTGGGATGAAGCTTAGGCATAGGTGTAGGTGTGTGTGGAGCAAGCAAGACTAAGGGGGTTAGTCTGACAGACTGACAGATGGACAGACTGACAGATGGACAGACTGACTGACTGACTGACTGACTGACTAAGGTGGTCAGTAGTAGTAGGAGGACCAAGGAGGAGGCAGGAGGAGGCAGGAGACTAAGGTGGTCAGGACTAAGGTGGTCTAAGGATGAGGAGGAGGCAGGAGGACCAAGAGGGTTAGGGTTAGGGTTAGGGTTAGGGTTAGGGTTAGGGTTAGGGTTAGGGTTAGGGTTAGGGTTAGGGTTAGGGTTAGGGTTAGGG
>CACVKS010001594.1:0-12878 GCA_902749335.1 Acanthamoeba triangularis
ACGCACGGTGGTGGCTGACTGTGCTGCTGTTGGTGGTGGCGCGTTAAGGCATCACGGGCGAGACGCTGTCGGCCTACATCTTCTTCGGCCCGGTGTACTACCAGAAGCTGAAGCACATGGTGATGGACAAGATGCACGCCCGTGCTCGCGGGCCTCGGGCTGTCCTCACCAGGTTGGCTCCCAATCATCGTCATCGTCGCCCATTTGGCTCTGACCACCTGCACGAATCCCTTTGTGCGGCGCGCGTGTCGCGTGCGTGTCGCGTGCGTGTCGCGTGCGTGTCGCGTGCGTGTCGTGTGCGTGTCGTGTGCGTGTCGTGTGCGTGTCGCGCGCAGGCAACCCACGGAAGGAAGGGCCAGGGAGGGAGGACTCCGACTGGGCGAGATGGAAAGAGATTGTCTGATCGGCTACGGCGCGTCCATGCTCCTGTTGGAGCGGCTCATGCTTTCCTCCGACGCCTTCCAGGTCAATGTCTGCAAGGTCAGCCCCCCCAGTCCTTTTCCGTGTGTCGTGTGTGTCGTGTGTCGTGTGCGGTTTTGGCTGACGCTTCCCGCTTCTGGCAGACGTGCGGGTTGTTGGGCTACGAGGGCTGGTGCCAGTACTGCAAGTCGACCAGCAACGTGTCCAACGTGAAGATTCCCTACGCGTGCAAGCTCCTCTTCCAGGAGCTCCAGTCCATGAACATCGTGCCCCGCCTCCGTCTCGCTCCCCTCTAAAGCCAAGAGGGCCGTGGCGCCGGAGATCTGCGGTGACACAAGTGTGTGACCCGACACAGTAAACGAATTTCAATTAATGGCATTTACTATAAGTCCGCAAATAGTCCGACCACTTGCAGGGCGGGCTCTTGCCTTTGCCACTTCTACCTCTTCGCCGCTTCACACCACCGACAAAGAGATTTCTACACGACCATGTCGAACAAGAACGAGGAGCTGTGCCCGCAAAACTTCCGCGAGGCCGACGAGGTGCTCAACAACTCCAGTACGTGCCCTCCTCCTACACAGGAAAACGACGAAAGAGAGGCTGACTCTATTCGTTTTTTTTTTTTTTTTTTAAAGCCGATCTGCTCCTGCTGATCATCGCCATCTTCCTGCCGCCCATCACGGTGCTGCTGAAGCGCGGAGTGGACATCCACCTGCTCGTTAACATACTTCTGTGGATATTTCTCTTCTGGATCGGCGGCGTGCTGCACGCGTGGTACATCGTCTTCGTCACCGAGGGATCGCTGCTGGATAAGAAATGATGGAATTTTTTTTTCATTCATCGCTCATCAAACAAGAGCTGTACAGAAGCAGTTGGAACAACAACAATATTGACACACACTTGCACGGGCAAACATACTCAACTGATGCGGGCAGAGATCATCGTGGGGTTTGAATCATTAATGAAAAAAAAGGATTTAATCTTTCTCCTTATCTTCGAGAAGGGTAGTGCGTAGCCGATGGAGCTGCTGACGCTGTTCATCGGACAGTGCGGCGAGGGCGTCTTCATCGAGCGAGGCACCTTCCTTTTGTTCCACGTCGCTGGATCGTAGCGTGGTCAGATACTCTCGCCATCGCGCCAAGAATGCAGCAACCACCTGCCCATCTTGAACATCCATGTGCAGCCGAAACTGTTCAACACCACCAAGAAGGGACCCGTTAGCGCCTGTGCACGAAGAGCAAGGCGCGCGAGCAGTGATGAGAGGCGCACCTCCTGCGAGACAAAGGCATCGCCAAGATCCCGCATGTTCTGAGGCAGCCGCCGCCGATGCGTGCGAAGAATGGCGCGGTACAACCCACGCACCCCTCTCCGATGGGCAGGCGAACGCAACAACGATGCGCCACTGTTCATTCTTTTATCGCCTCAGCTTCTGTTTTTTTTTTTTTTTGGTTTTTTGTTTGTGTTTTTCTTTTTTTCTTCTCGATTATAATTTTTTTCCTCCAACACCCAACTTGGCCAAGACGACGTACCGCGAGCGGTACTGGCTGTTATCCTTCTCGGTCTTGGGTTAGAGGCCCACCCAGGCGTTGAGGTACTGGTTGCCTGACTTCTGCTCGAACTTGACCGACAGCATGTTGGTCGAGGCGTCCCATGAGGGATGCTTGAGCTGAGGTCTGATCAGGCAAAAAAGAAAGAAAGAGACGAGCAGTGCTTGGATTGTGATGTGTATGGTTGTCGTACCTGACTCGGATAGGGTTTGAGATGGCCTTGACAGAGCTTGGGGCGAAGTAGCAGAGCTCGTACTCGCCAAACTTGGTGGGGGTGATGATGATGGTCAAGTGGCCCTAAACCCTATCCGAGTCAGCCAAAGCACCAAGCGATGATGAGGGTGAGAGCGTGGTATGTGTACCTTCGGTGAACTCCATGCCTGTGGGGAGGACCTTGACCTTCTCAGACAGGTCCACCAGCTTCTGGGGTGTGGCGGGAATGGGGCTCTCCTTGCAGAGGAGCTCGTTGATCATCTTGCGAGTGGGCGGGACCATGCCGGGAATGCCAGGCAGGTTCTTGAGCTTCTTCTCGAGCTGCTGCTTGATGTGTGTCAGCAGGTGGCCTCGTGCTCGGCAATCTTGCGCTGGGCCTGGGCCTCCACAATGTTGAGGCAAGTTGAGGAAACATCAGTGTTTTAATAACTTAAAATCTTTGCATAAAAACATGTGCAGCATGCTGTTGGAACAGCCACCCGCACGCATGAGGCGGGTCCTGGCCACCCATGAACGCGCCTCCCTCCGTGGGCTTCACCAGTATATCACACCTTGAGATTCGTAAATTTGTACCCTGTGCACACAAAGAAAAGTGACGACCACATTACACACACAACACACACGACACGCGCGGAGGGGTTACACAGTAGAAGGCGTGTTACACAACGAAGGGCGGGGCGGCGGCGCACCCTTGCTCGACTTGTCCACCTCAAAATCGGTCTCGACGAAGGTACCCGAGTTGCCCGTCTCATCCAGCCCCCCTGCACCACGTAGAGGTCAGCGCCGACACACGACACACACGACACACACGACAACAAGTGCCAGGAGGTTACCTCGTATCTCAACAGTAGCCATCCCCCGCACGATCGTGTCCGAATCCTCGAACGTGTCCGTTTGCTCCTCGGGTCCTCGGGCGGCCTTCTCACGGCGGTACTTCTCCAGGAGGGGTAGCGTTTCGCCCACGAGTCGCGCCACGATGGCCTTGTTTTGCATACCGCGCTGAATAAACGGATGCTGACACGACACACACGACACACACGACACGACACGACACGCACACGACACAACCGCACACAGCGCGCGCACACAACAAGACACGTGTCGGTGAATGTTGAGAGTGGGAGGTGTCACAGGGAGGGCGGGGCCGACGAACGCTAAGCAGCTCCTTGGCGGTGGGCCGGTCTTTTGGGTCCTTCTGGAGGCACTTGGAGGTGAAATCGAGGAACTGGGCCGACCACTCCTTCTCGTTCTTGAACGTCGGCGGCGGCTTTTGCGCGATTATGAAGATGACCTGCGATGTATATATTGACATATAAATATATATATTAGGATAATCACATGGAGATAAACATKATATCTAAATAAGAAAACGATGTGAGAGTCGTACTC
Source organism: Acanthamoeba triangularis (assembly GCA_902749335.1). Classification (NCBI taxonomy): domain Eukaryota; phylum Discosea; order Longamoebia; family Acanthamoebidae; genus Acanthamoeba; species Acanthamoeba triangularis. Next base: position 3,570 of record CACVKS010001594.1, read on the forward strand.
GGGCGTAGTGGATGTCGTAGCGCGGAGGCTCGGTGTCGGCCATCTCGATGGCCGTGATGCCGAGYGACCAGATGTCGGCCCTCATGTCGTAGCCCTCGTCGGCCTTCGACGAAATAATCCTGCGGGCGCGCGGGCCAGTGTCAGCAATAGACACGCGCCGGCGCGTGTCTTTGGTGTCACGTGTCGTGTCGTGTCCCCGCTGGGCGGTGGTGGTGGCGTACTCCGGTGCCATCCAGTAGGGCGAGCCTATGACGGTGTTCTTCTTGGCCATCGTGTTCTGCAGCTTCGCCGATACTCCAAAGTCCGCTGTTGGGGCGAACGAACCGCGTGTGCGCGTGCGYGTGCGGTGGTGCGTGCGTGAGATTGGAGTGGGGGCAGGGATCCAGGACTAGCGAGCTGGCTGACCGGCCGGCGCGTACCGAGCTTCACGGTGCCGCTCTCGGTGAGGAGGATGTTGCCCGACTTGATGTCGCGGTGCATCACGTGCTTGGAGTGCAGGTAGACCAGCGCGTGGACCACCTGGGCGCAGATGGCCGCGATCTGGTCCTCCGTGAGCTGGCGCTTGCGGATCTTGATCACGTCCTGGACCGAGCCCGCGTCGCAGTACTCCATCGCAATCTGCACAGGCGCGCGCGTGTAGAGCAGAGGACTTGAACGTGAGTCCACCACCAGTTGGCCGGCCATGAGGGAGCTGGGCGCAGTTGCTTGGGCTCGTGTGCGACGGCGGGTGGAGTTGTAGTGGCGCGCGTAGAAGGGTTTRCAYGGAAAAAGGATGGCGAGCCGTGATGATGATGGTGGTGTGTAAAGGCATTGGATAGAGGGGCGGACGTACGAGAAGATTGTTGCCCTTGCGGTAGCAGCCRCCGTAGCGCACGACGAGATCGGAGTCACACAGGCTCGAGAAGATGTCAATCTCGCGCCTAATGGCGGAATCGTCCTCGCCTTCGACCTCAATCACCTTCACGGCGTAGATTTTGTTGTCCTTTTTGCTTCGGCATTTGCACACCACCCCGAACGACCTGGATGATTTTAAAATTAAAAAATGCCAAATAATAAATACATTTATCTGCAAAATGGCAAATGGATTTCAAATGGGCGCATATGGCAGGAGAAAGGAAGGGAATGAATGATGTCTTGATAGAATTGTACCCTTCGCCCAGCTTCTCAAGCATCTCGAAGACCTCCTCGGGATCTTCCTTGTGCACCTCCATTCTCTCGCCAAAATCGTGTGTCGCAATTGCTTTGTTGTGCGTCGCCAGCCAAAGTTTTCTCAGCGGCCACCTTAACTTTTGGGATTTTTTATTTTTATTGATTTTTGCATTTCTTTATCATAAATAAGATTTGGCCCTACACCTCGTGAWKATCTTTTGCGTGCATCACCAATTCCTCTCTCCCTCTCTCTCTCTCTCTCTCTCTCTCTCTCTTCGTACTCTCCAAACMATCCTCTCTACAAATCCGAGAATTCGTCATCTTTCGATGCCGGACACAGGGAGGGGTCGATCTCTGTGTAGTCCTCCACCGTGACGAAGATGGCGACGTACTGCGTGGGGGAGCCCGCGTAGACACCCACCCCGACGGCCGTGTAGTCACTGCCGAGCACATCGGCCGCTGTCGAGTTGTGCAGCCAGCTTCGCATCACCGCAGACGGAAGCCCCCCGCTGGCGTGGAGCTCTTCGACGTTGGTCACCACCGGGCACGGTATGTAGGTGCCATCGTAGAAATTGTAATCGTAGCCGAAGGTCTCGATGAGCTTGCGTCGATTGGCTTGGAGGGTGGAGGTGTTGTTTGTGCTTCCTGCGCCAGCCGTGTAGCATGCATGGCCTCGCGCCAGCCTCGTAAGATTGGCCGGTGCTTGTGGCGCATCCAAACCGATTGCCCGCACAAGGCCGATGCCGGCCAGCAGCGATTGCGTGTAGGTCCTCTCGAGGGTCGTGATGGTTGGTAGCGAGGGGCACGTCCCCAACGAAACAACCGGACCTTCGCATTCGCGCATCGCCACGTTAGAGTTATTCAATCATGGAAAGAAAGAGCTGGGGCGCACATGAAGATGCGAACTGATTGCTCGAGTCGCAGTAGCCCATTGCCCAGAGGTTGTTGTCGCCACAGCATGTGGTCCCCCAGCCGCTCCACACCGAGTCGGCGCACAGGCTCCACTGGCCTTGCGCTCGGGAGGGGAGTAGCAGGCAGCTTAGCAGCACGAGGCAAGTCCATAAGACGATAGTCAGCTCCCGTCTCCCGCTTCCATCGTAGCGTGTCTCATGTCGGAACCCGCACCGCGACATCATCCTCACCACCACACAAATCTTGAGGTTTCCTGGCCCCAAGCGTCGCCTTTATCCTTTTTTAAAAAAAGGATTTAACACTAAAGAAATAAACCGGTATTCGCCGCTGCTGGGGCGCTACATTGTATCAACAGGATAGAGACAAGGGGTGGCRAGGGGGGSCAGGGGAAGAGAGGATCTTGCACTTCCCACGGACAGCTTCCACCAAYTGCTGGCAAATGCAGCCAGGGCTGACGCTGCGTCGAGACGCTCCGCTGGGCGGACAGCTAGCATCTGCTGCACAAAGACCCAACGGCTTGGGGTGAAGAAAGGTCCCGGGACAGTCTGCCAGAACCTGAGGAGTAAAAAGAACAAGGATCGCGGTAAGCTACCCGCGCTCAGGAGTGACTGATGGAGGCGTGGATTTATGCTGGCGAACGCATACCATCTTTCCTGGCGCTGGTGCTGCGCCCAGACGACGGCTTCAGTGTAGGACAGCTGCGCCACTTTTTCTGCTTCTTCGTCCGTCGCTGGCCACAACCCAAGAAGCTGCGCCGAACGCAGACCACCAGTTAGCGGCTACGGAAAGGAGAAAGGCCAAAGTGAGCAGTAGTCACCTGAAACGCAATGACGACGCCAGCGCTCCAAACATCAACCTTATGGCTGCAATTGGCTGATGGCAGCCGCATTTCTGGAGCGATGAAGCAGCGGGTGCCCGCTCCCGACCCGTAAGACCACCAGGTGGTGCCCAGCGGTCTGTCACGCAACGCAAGGCCAAAGTCRAGCACGACAGTGGAACCTACGCCGCTGYCATCCCCCGTCGGCGTGGTGGTGAAGAYCACGTTGTTGGGCGAGATGTCGCAGTGAACGATCCCGCGCTGATGAATGTCCTGCAACGCCTGTAAGAAACCGCCAAGAGCAGGACGTGAGTTGCCATCACAACATCACACACCAACACCCGTACCTGCAGAAGTTGTTGGGCGTATCTCGCAAATACCTGGTCTGAWGCCAACTGAGCCAAACCTGCAAAGCGAGCGCCGAGGCGCGTCAGTAACACCACTTGCAGTCTCTCCCCCCTTTATGGGTGTGTGCGCGGGTGCATACCGGTTGAATCATAAAACGGAAACACCAGGCCGGGCCGGGTAGGAGCGTTACCAACTGCGAACTCGACCGTACCAAGAAGCTGCGCCACATTCGGTACCTCCCGAAGTAGGAGGAGCTTGCGGGCCTCGTCCCTTGCCAGCTGGCGCGAGCTCACCACCTTCACCGCAACCCGCTCTCCGTGACACCCTAGGCTCCCTTTGGCTGTGGCGCACAGCCACACCTCGGTRTGGGCGTTCTGTATGGCCAGACAGAATCAGCAGTGTTTGCTCATCTAAATCTAAAGAGGCGCGCTTGTACCTTGAACAAACAACGGATTGTATGGAGGGATGGCGAAACTGGTGAGCCATCGCTGTCTGGCGGCCCGCGGTCCTCTCGCGGCTCGGCGCTGGCCCTCAGTAGTTCAGGCACCTTCGRCTTCGATGCGCAGTTGGAACAGTACCAGGAGCCCGAAGGTTTCTTCTTAAGCTCGACACACTCCCAGTGGAACCACCGTCCACACCTGTCGCAGAGGATGAACTTGCCTTCGGTGACCCTTTCGCAGCAGTACCGTCGCCACCAGAGGTCCAAGCGTGGAGGAGGAAGACGAGGGACCACTGCGAGGAGGCGGTCCAGCATTTCGCCGACGGCTTGAACGATCTTGATGACCTCGTGTCGGATGAGGAAGCATCGCTTGAGATCGATCCGATTTCTGATCCTCAGCTCGAGCAGAGGGCACACTTCGACTTTCTCAGAATGCCAGAGGCAGGCGAGGCGGAACGTCCGGCCGTGCATGTGCGTGCTAAATGCGATCGGGAACGCGACGGGGAAGTTGAGCTGCGGCTTCTCGCGTTCCTTCGCTTCGTTGATGAGTACGGTGAGCAGGTCGATTTGTTGGAGCACGCAGATGATCGAGGCGTAAACCAATCGGTCCCTGTGCAGTGAAAAGTAACTGTAAATGATTCACGAAAGAACGAAACCCAATCCATGCACGACGCCACACAGCATACCACTTGTCTGCAGCGCAGCCAGCTGGCTTGTACTCGCCGATGTCCAGCGGGAAGATCGCTCGCCCAGCACGAAGCTTAGCCCAATCACCAGGCAGGGAGATGTTCGGGCCGATGCAGAAGTCTGGTCGGACGAACTTGGTCCTCTTTGGGAGAGCGAGGGCACCTTGCAGTTGCACATCGCTGGTGTGCGAAAACCGCGGTAGGGTCAGGCACGAAACAGCAGAGCCAGGGAGCAGACATACCCATCCAGGCGGATGCTCCTTAAACTATGCCCACCAAGGGCCAAGAGCCCATGAAAGTGAGTCGCCCAGGTCAGTTCGCCCGCATCCTCGAGGCTGTCAAGGTCGTCGAACGTTTGGAGCAGCATGGCTGCCGCGGTGGCAAAGGTGGTGAGCTTGTTGTCGCCATCGGCCTCCTCCTCTGCCTCGCGTCTCGCCGTAATGCCGTCGTTTTTAGCCTCGTTCCACAAACTGTTGATCTTAGCACTGTTGCACTCCAAGAGCTGAAAATGCAGTTGAGTGTCGGACTGTTGTACAAACGTGGAAAGTGGAAGAGGTACCTGGAAAAGTGGCTCGAGGGTCTGAAGCAGGGTGGTTGACTTGGTATCTCTCACCGCGCTACGGAGCTTGTGGGCATCCCATCCGAAAGCGCCCACCGTGCCGGAAAGCTTGCGTCTTGCCTCGCCGTATGTGGTCCAGGATTGGTCCGACGTTGATCCCAAGTAGAACAGACTTCGCGTTCCACTCTCTCCTTTGGTCAAGGGTGTGGCCACTAGTCGTACAGGTTTAGACTGTAGCAACCCAATCTGGAGGCGCAAAAAATGATGGGCAGAGGTTTACCTTTGAGCTCAGCGCTGGCACAAACTCGGACAGCGAACGTCGCGTCGGTCGGAAGGTTGATGAGGGGGGTGTCGCAATTGGTACTTGCATCCAGAATGTAAACAGTTTTCTTCTCTGAACCTACGTTCGTCAAGATCGCCTTTGTCAATTGATCAACAGAGTCGACTTCGCAATTGTGYAAAACATCGTGAAGCTTTTCTTCGACGTAGATGATGATCGCCTTGTACTTCATTAAAACAGGTTCCATCTCGMCTGAAGAGAGGCCGTCGAAGGCGGGAAAACGCCTGTTTGGCCGAGGCAACTGCATTCTTAGAATTCTTTTCCAACCGGACATAAACCTTCCAATGGTACACCCTGTGGATGAAAATGCAAAAAAGGTATCATTYCCCCGTCTGMCCGCTGCGAAAGGAGCACAGAGCTTCCGATCATGGATCGTTCTGGCCTTCGGYTTTCTCTTCTACTCCTCTGGGCCTTCGTGGCCTTCGTAAATGGTGCGTCTCCCCCTCCAAGGATATCTTTTTTTTTTTYCCCCCATCTTGTTGCGTCGTTTTTGAGTTGAGGGAACAAGATAACAATAAGGAAAGGCCCMATTCTAATCTCTCTTTCTCAACCACCAAACAGCACAAAGCTGCGCCAACGAGGACTTCGTCATCACACGGGATGGTAACGCTCTCTTCTCCATAGAGCCCGACGGGAACATCATAGCCTGTCCCCACCAGATCAACCTCTGCGACTCCTCCAGCTATCTCACCTTCAACGGCAACAACCTCACTATCGCACGCACCGGCAACAGCTGGGTGACCCTCCCGTGGACGGTCGTGGGCAACAACTCCCACTACACCTACGGCAACGGCCTGGTCGGTATCGGCACCACCACCCCCCTTCACAAGCTCGACGTCAACGGGACGACGCGCGTGTCGAAGGCCGGAGTAGAGGCCGTCCATGCCGGCGGCCTGTTCATCAGATCGACCCCGGGCGCGTGTCGCCCGCAAATGCGGACTCGCAGGACGAGACAGTCTGGGGCGACAACTCGTTCGCCTTCGGCCAAGACGCGCTCGCCTCGGGCGACCACTCAGCGGCCCTCGGTGATGCAGCGCTCGCCACTGGCAACAACGCGGTGGCCCTCGGGCGGAGCGTGGTCGCCAAGGCGCTGGCCTCCACGGTGATCGGCCAGTGTAACGTGCAGACGGGCACCACCTACTCAGGCGCTGCCTGGATCGACACAGAGCCCCTGTTCGAGGTGGGCAACGGCTACTACACGGGCGGCGAGTGCTACAACGAGTCCAACGCGTTCACGGTCTACAAGGACGGCCTGGCCGTGGCGGCCGGCGAGTTCCAGTCGCTCGGGGCCAACAGCTACTTTGAGTGCGGCGTGCCGCAGGGCGCCGGTCGCCGGCAGGTGTGGAAGTCGTGCCAGGGTGCGTTCCGCGCCGGCACGGTGTCCAACTCGGCCTGGAACGACGCCTTCCTCGGCGAGGACTCGGCGGCGTTCGGCTATGACACGGTGGCCTCCGGAGCGCAATCCTTCGCTGCGGGCAATCAGTCCAGGGCGCTCGAGGTCGGCGCTGCGGCCATCGGTATCAGCGCGTACGCCAACGCTCGGGGCAGCACAGCGTTCGGTATCGACACGACAGCCTGGGGCAACGCCTCCCTGGCCGCCGGCAGCAATACGACCGCATTGGGCGACTACTCGACCGCCATGGGCAAGAACACAAGGGCGTCTGGCGATAGCTCGCTGGCCTTGGGCAGCTCTTCAACGGCCTCAGGCGATTTGTCGTTCGCTGCGGGCGACCGAGCCATCGCGTCGGGCCTTCGAGCGATTGCCCTTGGCAACAGGGCGCAAGCAACGGGCGATCGTTCGTTCGCCATGGGCGACAGTACGATCTCGTCGGGCGTCGGAGCGACCGCCATGGGGTCGGAGTCGGAGGCGTCCGGCAACTACGCCTTTGCCTCCGGCTTCCAGACGGATGCCACGCATAACTACGCAGTGGCGATGGGCTTCGGCTCCCAGAGCACCGCCGAGCTGACGTTGGCGACGGGCTTTGGCTCGCAGGCGTCCAAGCTGGGCGCTACGGCGATGGGCCTGAGCAGCGCCTCAAGCGGCGAGTTCTCGGTAACGCTGGGCCTGCTCACCGTGGCCTCAAGAAACTATGCCTTCGCGGCTGGCGAGACGTCGGAGGCCAACGGAGTGGGCTCGGCGGCGCTCGGCTACAGCGCCATCGCTGATGGCAACCAGGCGGCCTCGATCGGCTACGAGACCGACGCCGCCGGCGACCAGTCCGTGTCGATGGGCTATCAGAACGCTGCCAACGGCCCCCAGTCCGTGGCGCTGGGCTCCGGGACGCTGGCCGACGGCAGCCAGTCGTTCACGGTGGGATCGGGCACGTGGGCATCGAGCGATCAAGCCGTGGCCATGGGCTCGAGTACCGTTGCGGCGGGCTCACAGTCGTTCGCCATGGGCAACAGCGTGACAGCGTCGAGCAGTCAATCCGTGGCCATGGGGAACAGTGTCACGGCATCGGGCTCACAGTCGTTCGCCATGGGCAACAGCGTGACAGCGTCGAGCGACCAAGCCGTGGCCATGGGTAACAGTGTCACGGCGTCAGGCTCACAGTCGTTCGCCATGGGCAACAGCGTGACAGCGTCGAGCAGTCAAGCCGTGGCCATGGGTAACAGTGTCACGGCGTCGGGCTCACAGTCGTTCGCCATGGGCACCAGCTCGACTGCATCGGGCGATCAAGCCGTGGCCATGGGCAACAGTGCCACGGCGTCGGGCTCAGGATCGTTCGCCATGGGCGCCGGTGCGACGGCGTCAGGCGACTACTCGATGGCCATCGGCCGCGGTACGACGGCCTCGGGCGTGGGATCGGCCGCGTTCGGGCACCGCGTCACGGCGTCCTCCTTTGGCGAGACCGTGGTGGGCTCGTGCAACGTGCTCACCACCGCCACCAGCACAACCGCTATCGACCCGGCCGACGTGGCCTTTGCCGTGGGCAGCGGCACAGTGGACGCCTCGTCGAACAACTTGTGCTCGGTCCGCGCCACCGTGTTCCGCGTCCTCAAGAACGGTGACGCCTCGTTGACTGGCAGCTTAACAAGTAGTTCCGACGCGCGGCTCAAGCGAGACGTGCAGCCGCTGGAGCGGGTGATGGACAAGATCGAGCGGATGCGCCCCGTGACCTACCGCTGGAGCTCGGCCAACGCCGACCCGCGACCGCAGATCGGTCTCATCGCGCAGGAGGTGCGGGAGCTCTTCCCCGAGCTGGTCACCGAGACCGACGACTACCTGGGTCTGGCCTACGGCGGCATCGGCGTTATCGCGCTCCAGGGCGTCAAGGAGACCTCGGCCGACGTGCAGACGCTCCAGGCCGAGGTCGGCCGCCTCACCGCCAGCCTTGAGACCCAGGTGGCCCAGGTCAATAGCCTCACTGCGCAGGTGGCCAGCCTCGAGGCTCAAGTGGCCGCGCTCGTCGCCCTTGTCACCCAGACCCACGGCCGCAACGCCAACTGATGGCCATCAGGCCAATCCAACAACCACAAAGGGAGGACTGGGTACAGAGAGGACAATGTGCTGTTACATCGTCTTTTTATCTATTATTTATTGCTGGTGCATAAAGACTGTTTGAATGTTGTTCATATGCTTTATCGTTGGGCAGGGGCCTACTCCAAACAATTGGCTAAGAATATGTTCTGGCCATCACAGCTGGTGCACCACCTTCACACACATCAGGCACAGATCGGAGGGGGGGGGTGAAGTCGACATTTTATCTTCTCTGTACCAAGAGAGGTCTGTTTCCCAAGAAGAAAGGACGGTGGCTCACTCACAGGGCTCGCCCGAAGGCGTCGAGTCCCATGGGGGTGGCGCCACATGTGCAGTTGCAGCACTGCGCGACGGGCTGCTCGAGGGATGTCACCTGCGGGCATTGGCCCGTGGCGTAGCAGTTTGCCACGCCCGAGAGCACGCACAATTTCGTCTGCGTGTTGTAGAGGCCGTTGGGGCTGGCAATGGTGAAGGTGGCGGTGGCGGTGGCGGCGGTGAGTAGCGAGCCCATGGGACCACACGAGTGCGCCGAGGCGGGCGGATGTACCAGTTGGGGTGGGGCTCGCACTCGGCGGGAA
>CACVKS010001602.1:0-15414 GCA_902749335.1 Acanthamoeba triangularis
GCCCATGACAGAGCGCGGCAGGAACCAGTAGCCTCTGCGGTGGCTCACGTGCGACGACGCGCCGAAGCGGGCAGCCTCCACCGCGCTGTGGAGTGAAGCTGCGGTTAGGCGAGTCGTAGCCAGCCATTGGGTCACCAGGCTTGCGCACGTACATATCGCAGGCCGAATTGCCACCGCCCACCACAGCATCCTCGTCCCTGATCGAAAAATAAAATATGAAATAAATTGCAAAAATAATTTTACTTTTTGTTTTTAATTCGCTCGAAGCGACTGGGACTGCACACCAGGCCCGTCGGGTTGAGTGGAGACCGTTAGCAAGCTCCGCCCAACCATCGGGTATTGCCAACTCCCCCACCCGTGCGCACTCCTAGCATCAAGCGTGTTCACTCAACCACAACTCCAACATGAAGTGCATCGGACTGGCGACTGTCGCCCTCGCCATCATTTTCTTGGCCGGCTTCGCCTCGGCTTCGTCGGCGGCCGCGGGCAATGGGAACCACCACAACGGGAGGGACGAGTACTGCTCGGACTCGAAGTTCGACGCCAAGATGACCAGCCTGGCGGCCTTCCAGCGCCAGCGGGGCCTCTTCCTCACGGCCTACGAGCTGTTCGCCAACGCCACCATCGGCGCCAACCTCACCGACACCGACGTCCTGCTGACGCTCGCCACGGACCTCCAGGCCCGCGCCGTGGCCTACCGCCAGGTCGAACCCAAGGTCCACTCCTTCACCGTCACCCGCTCGTCGGGCATTATCATCATCGACAGCGCCTCCAACCCGAGCGTGAACCCTGCCCTCGAGAACCACAACACCCGCTACGAGTTCGCCAAGGCCATCCAGTGCCGCGACCACGGCGCCCCCGTCGTCTTCGAGAAGTACGTAAATGACCAAATTGCAATTCGCATTTGCTTGATTGGGTGTTGACTGGTCTGGGTGGTGCCCTACGACAGGTACTTCGTGCCGCGCATCGGTGGACACTTTCAGTTCTTCGCCAAGGCCATCCAGACCGGCATCGACGGCACTTGGTTTGTCTTCCGCATCAATGTCTTCTCCAATTAATCAAAGCCTTTAGGATCGAAAATAAAAAGAAAAGCGATTTTCAATCAAAACAAGAAGATGAGCGACAGGCTGCAGCGGATCCTGGCGAGGCAGCAGGAGCGCGAGCGCCAGATGCGCGAGCGAGACCTGCTCAAAATGCAACCGCCACGAACACAACCCACCCCGCAGGGCCAGGTACACGTGCAGTTCTTTTTCTCAGCGTAGAATCTCGTCCTGCAGCGCATGGCTGAAGGTGCCACCTTCTCGAACGCAGGCTCGGCCTCCTGCTGGCCGGCCCAGCCCTGCAGGCGCTTCTAGCTCGAAACCGTACGTCTCCCCCACGCTGCCCTTCAATGCACCACAAGGTGACCTGTACTCGAGTACAGGGCCGCTACTACAGCCGCTCCTACGCCTACGGCGACGCTGGACTCTACGGTCGGGCAGAGCCGGTGGCAGAAGAGCGAGTACGGCTGGTCGCAGCGCGACGAGAGCCGCGGGTCGGCGTCACTAATCAGTGCCACGTCTCGCGAGAGCAACGCCTACGTGGCGCCAGTCACCTACACCTTCCTACCCACCAAGGACTACGAGTCGCTCGTCCTGGGCAAGGCGCTCGAACGACCCAGGGACTTTGCTGTAGCCTGCAACGTGCTCGAGGTGGTGATGCGGCAGTACTACGCCACTTCGCTGCTCTCGACGCAGAACATGATGTACACCGACGTCAAGAAGGCCCACGCGCTTCTCTCCTTGCCTCAGTATCAGGTAGTGCCTCTTCTTCTCCTTCGTCTGCTGATGTAGTTGGAGGCGCTGACTCCTGGGCGGTTGACCACAGACTCAGTCCAACACGAGGGAGGCCCAGTTCCTGTTTCGCACCTGCGTGCGCGTGCTGCTCGAGACCGCCAAAGCTACGAGCGCGCAGGAAGGCCAACAGAGCGTCGAGTTGGAGCGGCTGTGCGCCATGTGCACCACCCAACCGACCACAGCTGAGGTACACGTGTAGCTTCCTCCCTTACCCGTAGCCTTCGTTGCGCAACCACTCACTATCTGGCTTGGCGGCAGTCGCAACGCGATGGTAAGGAGACGCCTCTGGCGCCGGCGCCGGCACCAGCGGAGCGAAAGCGAATCGTTGGCGGTACCCTCGCACGGCTGCACAAGGAAACGGAAGAGGAAGAGGAGCAAGCATCGGGCGTGAAGAGGCGGGGGAAGGCGCAGGCACGAAGCGGGCCTGATGAATCGGCACAGGGTCAGTGGAACGAGTGGAACTTTTGGAGAATCGAACCGCTCCCGGTGGAGGAGCTCGAAGAAGAGGGCGGCACAACGGACAGCGCGACGCCGCGCGAGTCGTTGACCGAGTCAAAGAACGAAAGCGACGCGAAAACAAAGAACGGAGCCAAGAAGGAGGATGACGCACGCGTGGAGAGGATAAGAGAAGAAGAGAAGGTGCGCGTGCTGAAGCTCGTCGCGCGTTCTTCTCACTTCACCGTAACTCACTCGTCGCTCTGTTAGGCCCGAGCGCGCGATGGCGGCAGCAATCTGGGGGCCAGGCATGCGAAGAGGTTGCGCGAAGTTGCAGACATGGTCGTCACCCAATCGACAGAAGAGCAGCGCGAGGCCGGCGGCGAAGACTGTTTCCAGAGTACGCAGTCACACACCACGCATGCAACTCTACCACGCACCAAAGGGCACGACTGACCTTTGGGTCTGTCTTCGCACGCAGGCCTGCCGAACGAGCTCATCGCCTACATCTTCACCTTCGTCTTTCACAGCCACCCCGACATTGCCAATGTACATTACACCTGTCGGCAGGTACGTGCCAGCGTTCCCCCCCCCCCGAGAAGCTAATGCCACGCAACCTGACCGTCTCTTCGTGTCGTGCGTGTCGTGCGTGTCGTGCGTGTCGTGCGTGTGTGTGTGTGGTTCCCTGCGTCAGTGGAACGAAATTGCCCAAGATGACCACATCTACAAGCAGCTGGTGCGCCGGTGCTACCCGGGCACATACAACTCGCTCCGGGTCGCCAGCCGCGTGTCCGGCAGGGAATCGCCACAAGCAGGATGGAAGAGCCACTACCTCAGACTTCGTACGTGCCGTCTTCTTTTCCTGGTCGCGATCTCCTGATTGATGGCGAACTTGGTGCGACACACACGCGCACACACAGTCAACGAGAATGCGAACCGCGACAGCGGGTTGGTGAGCTGTGGCAGCTGCGGCGCGGCGTGGTGGCGGTTCGACCGCCTGTGCACGGCGTGCGGGGCGGACCTGCCGCGCCCGCTCGCGCCCAACCTTGTCCCGCAGACGCTCGTCACCCACCGCCACCCCGTGCCGCGGGCCTCGGCCAAGGAGCGTCCCTACCTTGACTACTACGCTTACTTTTGAGATAAACTAATTATCTTAATAAATAAATAAATAGATCTATTTATTTATTATTTTTGTACTGAGTTCACAAGAAGAAGATGGAGAACGACGCGACGGCTCCCAACCTCATTGTGGCACCGCACTTGTACCTGTGTAGCCGGCTGGCGACCCAGGACCGCGCGGTGCTGGCGGCCCACAACATCACCCACGTGCTCAACGTGACCGAGCGCGCCGGYAACCAGTGGGAGGGCATCAAGTACCTCCAGGTCCAGGCCACCGACGGCACCCTCTTCGACCTCGCCGCCCACTTCGCCCAGGCCCACGCTTTCATCAGTCCGTACCACTTCCCTCCCCCCCCACCGTGGTGGAATGTGAAGCAGCTCTGGCTCACCGACTGGTCCACCAGATGAGGCGAAGGAGAGCGGAGCGGCGGTGTTGGTGCATTGCGAGTACGGGATATCGAGGTCGGCTACGGTGGTCATTGCCTGGCTCATCAAGTACCACGGCATGACGCTCAAGGAGGCCTTCGAGCACACCAGGGCACGGCGGCGAGTGATCATGCCCAACGAAGGTCGTCCACATTCCACTCCATTGCAATCCCATGTGATGAAGTAGTGTTGAGTTTGGAAGCGTCATCCAGCTGACATGGTGCTGGTGGGGTCTTGCTCGTGCCTGGTCGCCAGGCTTTCTCAAACAGTTGAGCGACTTCGAGAAGGAGGTGCACGGCAAGACCACCCTGCGGCTTGGCCGCTGGGGCCAGATCGAGTGGATATGAGCGCGTACATGTAATCAATACCATTGGTGTTTGCTAAATGTGAAGTGTATTTCTTGAGGTGCTGGCAAGACCACCCTCTGGCTTGGCCACTGCAGGCCAGAGAGTAGAGAGGAAGACCAGTGCAGATGCGGTGGGTTCTGCGGGAGGGGTACACGTGTGACCGGTGAAGAAATTCGAAACGCGAACCATCAGTTTCCCAGCGCATTCCACGCATAGTTCATGACAGGAGGCGGCAAGGGAAAGGAGCAACCGCACAACAAAAGCGAAGAGGCTGCCGCTGGACACAAGAGGAGACGACGACCACAAGTGAGAGCAGAGGCCCAAGCTGACCCATTTCCACCATCAAAAAATATTAGAGGTTTCCTGCACCAACTACTCGCTACATTTCCTTTTCATCTTTTACGCCGAATCTGTTCTCTGAGATCTGCCCATTAACGAGAGAGGGGGCCAACCCATTGGTTATGACAGGGAGCTTACGTGTGTGGCACATCTGCCGACCACCATCAACGTCGTCGCCCAGGCACCTTAGAGGTTTTTCGCTGTCCACCACCACCCGCCCATGGAAGCGCTACGCCGAGTCGGGTTGGGCCTCCTCGTCGCCCCCGAGGTGCGCAAGGAGGAGGACGCCCTCAACCTCGCCCTCGCCCTCTCCCTCTCTGAACAGGAGCAACGTCTTCGTACGTTTCGTTTCACCCGCCCATTTTTCACTTCACGCCTCTTGCTGCCCACTTCGTCCACACTCACCTCTTCTTCGTCTTCGTCTTCTTCTACGTCGCCATCACCTTGGTTAACACGCCGACAGAGGACGAGCGGGACGACTACGACGCGCTGCTATGCGGCATGTCGGCGCTGGACCCCATCTCCGAGGCGTGCGGCGCCTCCACCTCCACCTCCGCGACCGACCCCCGACCGCGACCACTCCGCTCCCCGCGCAGCGAACAGCGAGGCACGCTCTCCCCGTTCACCGCCACCGCCACCGAGTGCGGCGTTGATCGAGTGACTGACCGTGTACGTGTGCGTGTGTGTCGTGCGGTTCGTGTGTGCGCGTGTGCGATGAACAGAAGCGGTGGCGGCTCTGCCGAAGAAACTGCGGGTGTCGCTGAAGCGGGCGCTGGAAGAGGCGGACAGCAAGGGCCGCGATGTCGAGATCACCTGCGGCGCCGCCCTCGGCACCAACGATGACGACGACAACACGTCCACGCTCGAGCTCGACCTCCAAGACGCCGAAAGCCTGAGCTCGCGTACCCTCTATCTCTCTCTCTCTCTCTCTCGTGGACCACCCGCCCACTATTACTGACTTGGGCGAGGTGTGTGTCGTGTCGTTGGTCGTGTCGTGTGCAGCGCGCATGCTGTCACTGGGCGCGGGCTTCGACGAGAAGATGCAGCGCATCGCGTCGGCGTTCGATCTGTCATCGCTGCGCAGCGCCTTCTCGCCGCGGGTCAACACGGACGAGGACGAGTCGTTCAGCGACGACGTGCAGTCGCAGTCCCTCCGGCGACTCCGGCGACGGCTCGGCAAGTTCACCCTCGTCGAATACACCATCAGCGGCGACGGTACCGCACGACACGACACGACCAGCGACACGACAACACGCGCACTAACGATCGTTAACGAGTGCAGGCAACTGTCAGTTCGCATCGCTGTCGGACCAGCTCTACCGCACGCCCAAGATGCAGRGCGTGGTGCGGCGGCTCGTGGTGCAGCAGCTGACCAACAACCCGGACTACTACGCCCGCTTCGTGCCGGGCGACTACAAGTTCTACTGCTGGAAGATGAGCCAGAACCACGTGTGGGGCGACCACCTCACCCTCCAGGCCGCGGCCGACCGCTACGGCATCCAGATCTCGCTCATCACCTCCTACAAGGACGCGCCCTACATGCACATCATGCCCCGCGAGATCAAGTCCTGCCGCATCCTGTGGCTCTTCTGTGGCGAACTGACCCTCTTGTCTTGTTCTTTGTGTCGCGTAACAGATATCGCCCTGCGACGGCGCATGGATGAAAAGAACGAGGCGTGCGTGCTGTTCTAGAGGTGTCTCTCCTCGTAGAGCTTGTAAATAAACTTCCCCCCCCCCCTCATCATCATCATCCTCCTCTCAATTCACGAGGAGGGAGTGGTGTTTAGTACATCCGAAGGATTTAATCTTCGACAAAAAGATGGCGGAGCAATTTACAACCATGAGGTCTTCCGATTTAGCAGGGGAAGTTGGGGCCGAAGGCCTTCTTGAGGCAGGGGCAGCACGTGGCGACGCTGCCGCCGAGGCACGAGAAGCAGGCGTCGGGGTTCGACTTGAACTCCTTGCACTGGGGGAAGCACTGGGCGAGGGCACCAGCGCACTGGAGGCCGAGCTCAAGGTTGCAGTCACCATCCTGACTGCTCATACATAAAATACAACAAATAAAGAACATGAACGGGTAAGAAGATGGAATCACCAACACCGCCGGATAACTTGATTTCCGCCTCAGACATCATAGATGGAAGAAAAGGGAATAGGAAATAAAAGAACGAAGACGACGGATGCAAGGTCGGAGATAAAGAAAGAGACGGAGAAGAACGAAAGAGAAGAGAAGAGAGTGGAAGGCGTACGGGGCGGCAATCTTGGGCTCCGACGCGGCGGCGAACACCAGGGCGGCGAGGAGGACGAGCATGGCAAGAAGGAACTTCATGGTGGTGGTGATGGGTGTAGTGGGCTGGTTTTGACTGTCCGTTTGGCCTATCTTACTCTTCTTGTCTTTGCCCTTTTTATTTCTCCGCTAATTACAATTTCCAACAGCCAATCCCGCCCCTCCCAATTTCCGGTTATTTCCCTGTTTCCGACCCAGAACACGGCCACGAAGTTCTTCGCCGCCGCGATTGGGCACCGACACAGCCAACCAACACCGAAGCGGCATCCGCGACGGTCAGGCAAGACCGGTCAGCTCTTGGCCCGTCGGCCACGACTCGACTCGACTCGACTCGACTCACAGCTTGTGCGAGGTCCGGGCAAAGGAGGCGGGGAGCCGCTGCTCGTCGGCCAGCTTCTTGACGTGGAGCGCGATGTTGCTCCGGGCGTGGGGCCACAGCGCCTGCGCCACGTCCTTGTACACCAGCCGCAGCACGTCCTCCTCCGTCTGCGCTCCGTCCTGTGGTACCACAATCGTGATGCGTCAGCTCTTGCCTTGCGTGTCGTGTCGTTGGTCGTGTCGTGTCGTGTGCGGTCGCACTTGGGTGATGGCGGCGAGGATCTGGTCCTCGCGGGCCTGACGGTGGGCGATATAGGAGCGCAGGAGCGCGCACGGGTCGTAGTGCGGCGGGCCGTGGGCGGGGATGGCCAACGCGGGCTGCAGGTCGATGAGCTTGCGCGTTGTGTCGAAGTACTGCAACATGTCGCCTCCGTTCCTGGCCACCCGCAACCAACCATCATTGGCTGTGTGCTCGCGCGTGTGCGGTTGTGCGTGTGCGTGCGGTGCGTGCGGTGTGTGCGGTGGTGCGGTGGTGCGCTCAGAGAGAGATCGGGTGTGGTACTTGGCGTCCAGGACGGCAGAGCCCACGCCCACGATGTGGTCGCCAGCGATGAGCACTCGCCCGTTGCGCTCCCACAGCGCCATGTGCCCCTCGGTGTGGCCGGTTGCCTCGATCACCTCCAGGTGCAGGCCTGCCCCCAGGTTACGTCCCCCCCCCGATCAGGGACGCGTGACGTGCGGTGCGCGGACACACGCGTGCGTCATCGTACCGTCAGCGGAGAGGAGCACCTGGCGATCCTGGACCGCCTCCTTCTCGAGCTCAGTCTCCACTCGGCTCAGCGTCTTTTCGTGGCACAGCACCTTCGCCTGGACGCGTCTGTAATTTGAGGCGCACTCGCGATACACGACACGACACGACACGCACACGACACAACACACGCGACACACGTAACAAGTGAACAGATAGGAAATCTACCCTGGGGTACATGGCGCGGATGAGGTCGAGCGCCTCGCAGTGGTCGTGGTGGTGGTGGGTGAGGAACACCAACACCTCATCGGCGGGCGCGAGCAGGCGGCGCAGGACGAGCTCGGTCTGCCGTCTTCCCGCCCCCTCCGACGCGCCCGGGTCGACGATGACCCACCGGCCTGGCCCCCGCACCAGCACCTGCACCACCCTCGCACGCTTATTCAGCGCACACCTCACACCGCACACCGCACACCGCACACGTCGCACACGCCGACCGCACACACACACACACACACACCGCACGCGCGGGAGGCGGTACCAGGTTGGTGGTGGTGAAGGGTCGGATGGTGTTGGACGGGACGGGCACGACGAACACGTGCGGCGCGAGCTCCAGGTCGACGGCGCAGCCCACCGGCTCCCCGCTGGCCGCCGCCAGAGCGCAGTGGCTGGCGAGCGCTGGAAGAGAAGAGAAGAGAAGGCGCAGGTGAGTGGCTGCGTGTGTGCGGCGTGTGTGCGGCGCACGCGTTTGGTGGCCGTGATCGTCGTACACTCGGCAGTGGTGTGGGCCAAGGCCCATCGGAGCAGCTGCAGTGTGTACGGCTCGACGAGCCACCGGTGGGTCTCGAAGAGCGACAGCGCGTGCCTCGCCTGACGGAGATCCGGATCCATCCCCACGCCACGTCAGGAGTGGGTGCCTTCCGTGTGTGGTGTGTGCCCAGGGTAGTGGTGGTGGTGGTGTACCTCGACCCACCGCAGTGGGCGCCCGTCGTCGGTGGGCCACTGCCGGGCCATCCGATCCGCCACCGCGGGTAGCACGAGCACGAACTCGCGCCGTCGGCTGCCCGGCCTGCCACGATTGTTTGCATTTATTACTATTATTATTTATTAAAATGAACTTTGGGTGATAATAAATATATAAAAAATTTCTTTTATACGCAGTACGCCAGACAGGACGAATGACATGGCCCAATCGTGGTACTCTTTAAATGCATTGATTATCCGGAGCAGAGCCTTTTCTTCCTCTGCCTCCATCTCCTCCGGCACCTCATCGGACATGTCTATTTATTTTGATAAAAAATAATACATTAAATATAAAATTAATAAATAGAGGGCTGGCGTACTGGCTTTCGATGAAGACGGGCAGGTCGAAGGTGCCGAGCTTGAGCTGCCCATCGTCGGTGGCCACCATCATGTGTGGGCGATCGAGTGCATCATCCTCGTTGGGCAGTCGGACATATTGGTAGGGCTGCGCCTCTGCATCGACACCCGCGCTTGCCTCTTTGGCGTGCACAGTCGGTTGCACGTGAAGCAGCACCCGCTGGTCCGTCGTGAGGAAGAGCCGTACCACCTCCACCCCTTCTTCTGTCCTCCCCTCCATCTCCATCTCCATCTCCAACTTCTTTTTCTTTTTCCTAAATAATTTCTCTTTATTTTCCTTACTTTTCGCTTGGCCATTATGTGATTGGTGTGTGCTTGTTGTTGCTGGCAATACAGTTTGGGCCAATGGGCGCTGGTGTCTGGCTATCTCCGCTACGAGAGGCCCTCCATACTTGCGCCAAGTTCTGTTGTGCTGTGACACTCCATTCTGTGTGCCCTTCTTCTTTCGCTCCTCTCACTGCTCGCTGCTCATCTTTGACCATGCCGCGCTCTCCACCTTCTTCTTTGATCTTCATAGTCCTCCTCTGCCTTTTGTGTCTCTCTCCCGCGCCACTGCTGGCTTCGTCCGAGAGCGGACTGGGTTCTCCTTCATCTTCTTCGTCATCTTCTTCTTCATCTTCATCTTCGTCGTCGCTGCCAAACCTCGCAGCGCGTCGTGACGTGTGCGTGCTCGGTGCGGGCGCTGCGGGCATGTCGGCCGCGGTGTTCCTCAAGGACCGCGGCTACAGCGTGCTCGTGCTCGACTCGGCCCCGCGCGTCGGGGGCCAGTGCGAGACCCTCCACTTCGCCCCGCCCGCGCCCGGCCTGCCCGACTGGATCGACGTCGGCGTCCAGTTCTTCGCCAACACCTCGGCCGCCAACGCCGCCGGCCTCGGGCCGTGGCAGCTGGACAGCGTCGCCTTTGCCGAGCGCTTCGCCGGCGCCGGCGCGGCCGTCGCGCTYGACTTCACCACCGACACCACGCCCAACTACGCCGTCGACCTGCGGCTGGGCCTGTCCCTGGGCCTGCAGAACGCCACAGCGCCCACGCCCGAGTTCYTGGCGGCCTACGGGCGGCTGCAGCAGCAGCTGGCGCGGTACCCGTGGCTCGACACGGCCGCGGTGCCGCACCCGGTGCCGACCGAGCTGCTGGTCACGTTCGCCCAGTTCATCGCGGCCCACGCGCTCGAGCCGCTCGTGGCGCCGGTCTTCGTGCCGCAGCTGTTCGCCGGCGGTCTGGGCGACTTTGACCGCCTCACCGCGCTCTACGCGCTGCTCAACCTGTCGCCCACCGTYCAGCGCATCTTCAGCGCGCCCGCCGCCGGCTTCGTCGTGCGCGGCGGCTGCGAGGGCATCTACGACGGCATGCGGGACTACCTCGGCCCGGCCAACGTCGTGACCGACGCCCAGCTCAGCCTCGCCGTCCGGCCCCTCACGTCGCTCGCGCCCGTGGTCCTCACCGGCAGCGTACGGCGCTCGATCGCCGGCCGGCCCGTGGCGCTGCCGTTCGCGTACMSGTGCGACAAGCTGGTGGTGGCCTACGCCCAGCTGCCCGACAAGATGGGCGCGCTGGGGCTGGACTGGCGCGAGCGCGCCGTGTTCGACCAGGTGCGCGAGCGCTACTACTTCACCGGCGAGCTCGAGATCGAGGGCGCGCTCGACGCCGTCGGCGCCTTCAACCTGCTCAACCTCAACGTAGACCCATCGCTAGCCAACGGCACCGTCACCCCGGCCCTGCCGGCCATCACCCAGATCACGCGCGGGCTGCCCTACGGCCCGGCCCAGGTCAAGGCCTCGGCCAACGGCGCCATCACCGTCGAGGCCATGGAGCGCGTGGTCCGCGACCAGCTCGCCCGCTTCCCGCCCACGCTGCTGACCAGCGTCCGGCTGGTGAAGCTCATCCGCCACGTGTTCCAGCCCCACTTCACCACCGACGCGCTGGGCGGGCAGGGCAGCCAGGGCTATGCCGGGCTGGCCGGGCTGCAGGGCCGGCGGGACACGTACTACCTGGGCTCGCTGGTGCGCTTCCCGATCACCTACCAGCTGTGGGACTACAGCCTCCGCTTCGTCACCGAGCACTTCCCCGCCCGCTCTGCCGCCTCGTCATCGGCTTCTTCGTCTTCTTCGGCTTCTTCGGCCTGACCGCGCTTCCAATTATAAAAATAAAATAAAATAAAATTTAAAATAAAATCTTATTGTTTTTTAAATCATTAAAATCGCCTCGATGAAGATGAAGGGCAGTGCTACGGGCAGGTGAGGCAGTCGCACCGGTGCACAGCCACATGGAGCAGGTTTAATCCTTTGCGCTCTCTTAATCTGCAGGCTGCGCGTAGCGGGAGCGATTCTTCGAAATCGAGGGGCAGCAGCTGGGCCCACGATGCCCGCTGATCGTCCTGCAGCGTCGTTGCTCTCGCCACTGCACCCCACCACCGTTCGTGGCCACGCCGGCTTCCTCGCCAGTTCCTCATCATCCCTCAGCTTTCCCGCACGCCCCATGATCCTTCGTACGTTGTTCATCCTCGAGATGACGCCTCTTCCTCCTGGGCACCCAACCCACCTGATCGCACTTCACTACCTAGGCCGCAGCACGGCCGTGGCCAGCCGAGCGATGGCCACCACCACTACACGCCCCGCTGCCGAGCGTGAAGCAGAGAAGGCAGAGGGCGCCGCAGCGAAGCTACCGAAGACCACCACCGCCTCTACTACACGGATCGTGCCCGCGCTGGAGCTCAACCTGCGCGCCCTCGAGGACCGGCTGAGCCGTCGCGAGCCGCTCGACGTCAAGTACGTCCACATGTGCTCATCACGGCCGAGCCGGCGTCATCGCTCTTGGCTCAACGCGCTAAGCTGCGGTGGGCCGCGGTGGTTCTCAGGTCCGTGACGGCGTTCTTCCGGTCGTGCGGGCGGCAGCCGGACCACTACGCCCTGGCACAGCGTGCGCTGGCCCTGCTGGGCGGCGTCCGATGGGCTACAGGTGCTCAATCCATCGCACACGACACACGCGACACACACGACACACGCGACACAGCCTCGGTGTCTGACCTGCGCGTCCAGGTACCGATCTGAATCTGCTGATGCGGGCCATATCGCTCCTGCCGCCCCACCCCGACGCCGTGCCCGCCGGCTATGTCCTGCTCGAGGCGGCCGAACGGTACGTGGCCGTTCGTTCACTCGCGCTCGCGCTCGCACTCGCGCTGGGCCTCATGTCGACGTTCGCCTGGTGGCCCGCTCGCTCACCCTTGCGAGCCTTGTCGTGTGTCGTGTGTGACAGCAAGGGCGTGGTGCCGTCCGTACACGCGTTCACTTCGCTCGTCAACGTGTGCGCCAAGAGCAACAACATCCCCGAGGCGTTCCATGGTGCGCCCTCGCCTCACCGCGCGCGCTCCACACAACACACACGACACACACACGACACACACGACACACACACAACAGACACGCACGCCAGACGCCTACCACTGAACGCGACGCGGTGGCACGCACAGCGCTGGAGCGGATGTGGAAGCTGAAGGTGGTGCCCGACGTGAATATGTTCACGAGCCTCATCCAGCTGTGCACCCGGTGCAAGGACGTGAACCGCGCCTTCGAGGTGCTCGAGCTCATGCGGCTCTTCGACGTCCGGCCCGACGCCTTTGTCTACACCTCGCTCATCAACGCCGGCGCCAAGGTACCTTCACCTCCACCTCGTGTGCGGGCGCGCGTGCGCCGTGCCGTTGTGTGTGTGACTGTGTGTGAGTGTGTGGTAACAGCCAACGTGGTAGGCGGGTGAGCCTGAGCGAGCGCTGGCGGTGATGGAAATGATGAAGGCCGATGGCGTGAAGCCCAGCGCCATCACCTACAACGCCCTCATTTCGGCTCTCGCCTCCAAAGGTGCTCGCCCACCTGAGCTACCCCCCCCCCAAACACTGTCAAGTTGCTTCCGGGCCTGCCCGACTGACTTCGTGGGCGCTGTGGTGCGCGTGCGTGTGCGTGGTCGCGTATGACAGACGACAGGGACGTGGAGGCCCTCGTGCGGCTGGTGGACGAGATGAAGTCCCAGGGACTGACGCCCAGCGTGGTGACCTACAACACCCTCATCCTCGCCTGTCGCGGGCCTCCATCACACGGCGGCCACGATGGCAGCGGCGACGACCAGGAAGACGAGGCGACGGAGGAGCAGCGATTGGAGCGCGCGCTCGGCCTGCTGCACGACATGAAGCGCGAGGGCCTCACGCCCGACGTCATCACCCTCCACAGCCTCGTCCGCGTCGCCATCCAAGACGACGAGCGCGCCGGCGGCGCTGCCAGCAACCGAACGCGGCGACGAGGGAAGAACGCCGAAGAGTCAGAGGGCGCTGGTGGTGGCGAGGCGCGAGGGCGGCGAGGCGAGGTGGTGGCGAGGCAGGTCGATCGGGCGCTGGCGCTGATCGACCGGCTGGCCGCCGACTTCCCGGGCCTGACGCCCAACGCCCACCTCTACAACGGGCTCATCGCCCTCTGCCAGCTGGGCGGCCGGGCCGACAAGGCCGCCGCCCTCTACCGTCGCATGCGCGAGGCAGGCCTCCAGCCCACCGTCGACACCTTCCGCTCCCTACTCGCCAGCCTCGACCACCACAACGACYACGACCAGGCCGAGGCCGAGGCCCAGACGAGGTCAGCGGCGTCGCAGGCGATGGAGCTGTTGGAGGAGATGAAGCGCGACGGGCCGGCGCCGACGCCGGCGATCTACGGAAAGGTGATCGAGGTGGTGGTGCGCGGGCGGAGCCGCGGCGGTGGGTGGGACGAGGCGTGCGGGCTGGTGCGGGAGATGGAGGCGCGCGGGCTGCTGGTGAGCGCCAAGATCTACAACGTGCTCCTGGCGGAGAGCGTGCGGGCGGGCGACGCCCAGCGCGCACAGGAGGTGCTGCGCGAGATGCGGCGCAAGGAGGTGCCGGGCGACTACAAGACCTCCCTCCTCCGCAAGGAGGCCGAGCGGCTGCGCTGACTCCTGACCTACTAAGCAAAGAACGAAGGCGCCAACAATAAAGAACGAAGAAAAAAGAAACAGAAAAGAACGAAAGCGATGGGGGGGGGGTAAGAAAGAACGAAGACGACGAATGCCAGTGCGATTAGATGGTCAACGAGACCACGGCGCCGGTGCGCG
The DNA here is from genome assembly GCA_902749335.1 of Acanthamoeba triangularis. Taxonomy (NCBI): domain Eukaryota; phylum Discosea; order Longamoebia; family Acanthamoebidae; genus Acanthamoeba; species Acanthamoeba triangularis. The sequence goes on from CACVKS010001602.1 coordinate 14,333, forward strand.
CCGACCGGATGCCGGCCTCGAGCACTGCGATCTGGCGGCGCACCTGGTCCACCGTCACGCCCAGGTCATCGCAGTCGTCGCCACTCGTGGCTGCGGCGGTGGTCGCGGTGGTGGTGGTCGCCAGGCGGCGTCGCACGTCTTCGTAGTAGGACTTCCACCGGCCGGGCTCGGAGGGAACGACCAGCTCTTCGCCGGTGGCGCCCCGCTTGAGGCGGCCCCACTGGGCCTGGTCCTCGACGATCGCCGCCTCCGGGCCGTGGTCGCTGACGCGGCCGGACTTGACGAGGGCCTGCTCCTGCGGGTCGGTGCCGTGCTTGGCGAACGTGGCGTCGCGCCCCACCACCAGGTACCGCGGCTTCTGGATCGTCGTCGCCGACGTGAAATCGCACACGCCCGTGCTGCCGTCTAGTACACAACCCAACACAACACGCGCGCGTGCGTCAGCGCACACAACCGCACACACACGCACACACGCACACGCACCGTCGAAGCCGACGATGAGGAGCGCGTGGGTGTCGGTGGGGGAGGCCGGCGCGTTGTCAAAGTGGATGCGTGCGTAGACGCTGGTCACCGTGCGGCCCGGGTAGAGGAGCAGAAGCTGGTCCACCATGTGCGGGCCCAGATCCCAGTAGCGCCCGCCTCCCTCCTCCGGCGGCGCCGCCTTCCACTGCCGCGAGCTCTTCGCGTACTACGCGCGTGCGTGTGTCGTGCCGTGTGCCGTTGGTCGTGTCGTGTGAGTTGACGAGAAAGAGGAGGTGGAGGAGGGAGCTCGTACGACTTGGTAGGCGAGCTCGACCCAGCGGACGGGGCCGAGGGCGCCCTCGCGGAGCAGCTTGCGCACGGTGAGGAAGTCGCCGTCCCAGCGGCGGTTGTGGAACACGCTCAGCAGGCGGTCGTGCTCCCTCGCGGCCTTGATCATCGCGTCACAGTCCGCCAGCGAGAGCGCCATCGCTGCGCCCACCAAATGCCACACGACACACACGACACGACACGACACGCGTGTGAGAGTGCATGGTGCGTGGTGGGCGGTGCGTGCGGTCGGTACGCTTGTCGGTGACGACGTGTTTGCCGGCGGTGAGGGC
>CACVKS010001610.1:0-19701 GCA_902749335.1 Acanthamoeba triangularis
TCTTTGCTCTTCACTCTTTGCTCTTCACCCTCTGTTCCCCCCCCCTCCCTAATCAACATTGTAATTCCTGCTGTCTCTGCCCTGAGCAGATGGCTATCATCTGACAATACCTCAACTGTTTGGCCAGATTGGTGGATGTGCTGGTCAAACACCATGCCTTGCCAGACCTGAAACCTCTGGTGGCCCTGTGCGTTGACTGTGTGGTGGCCCATCATCACCAGCAGCCACAGAACCAGCAGGAACGAAGTCACATTGCATTGCTCCCCGTTGAGCTGCAGGAGCTCATCACCACAGAGTTGGCCCGTACACGTGGTACACACTCCTCCTGGCTATGTTGTGTTTGGTTGCTAATATGTGCACAAACGGGACTGCAGGTGGGGCTCGGAAGCCCTACATGCAGGGCCTAGATAGTGATGAGCCAATCAGCGAGCAACTGCGCAAGGCAAGCGCCATGTGCCTCGAGAAGCTGCTCATCGGTCCACCCTCGGTCGAGGTACTTCGCGTGATTACGCCCATGGTGCAGCCAGACAGCCCCTGGCAGCTCCGGTAGACTTCTTCTCCTCCTCCGCCACCACTGGATCCCGCTCCCTTCCCCTGCGCTTTAACCAACCTCACACGCTACCATGGCAGGGAGAGCGGTGTGTTTCTGGTGGGGATTGTCGCTAAAAACGTGTGGCACTCAAGCTGCAACATGCAGCTGCTGACTCACTTCAAAGCTGCTGCCATACCCTCTCTCGCCGCTCCACAGGTTCCCACACTCAGTCTTACCCCCCAACGCCGCCGACCACCCCAACAACTTTACGGTGCGACATTGACGTCTCTTTTCTATCTCGTCAGCCAAAGCTTCGCGAGATCGCCTGCTGGACAGTGTCACGGTTTGCCAAGTTCGTGCTGGACCCCGCGCACGCCGTCGGAAGAGCCCAGGACATCGACGGTCGGGCCGTGGTCGACTCCCTGCTCGAGATCATGCGGTCCGACCCGCACGTGCGCCCAGGTGCCGTGATGCCCGCGCTGGCCACCCTGGTGGAGAAGGGCCTCTTCAGTCAGATGCCCGAGCGCGGCCGCGCCCTGCTGGACAACTGCGTCGTCACACTTGGCCACAACCCATCGGTGCGTGGTCATCCCACCCCATCTCACGCACGTGCGTGGGTGCGCGGGTGCGCGCGCGGGGACCGACATTGACTGTAGAGTTCCTTGGCCTAATAATAGGGCCACCTTCTTGACCTGATCAGCACGTGCTTTGCAGGCGGCGACGTCATCAGCATTGGTATGGACCCACTCATACATGATATGTGTGGCGGGGACGCCAATTCCTTGTCTTGTGTTGTGACGGCGACGTACCACGAACGACAACCTCACCTCGGCTCTCCCATTGGGGATCGTCACTCACGGGACATTGTGCAGTTGACGATGAGTTGGAGCAGCGGCTTGCGCCGCTGCTTATCGACGCTGTCGAACGCGCTGTCCTTGCACTCGACCTGTCGAACAAGTCGGCCGTGGAGTATCTCAACAAGGCCCTGACCGCCGTGACCAACCTCGTTGCCTCCGGTACGTCACACTCAGTACTAAACACGAAAACACGAAACACAAAAAAAAAAAAAAAAAACAGTGCAGGACAGAGCAGAGCCTTTTGTTGGGCGGATCGCCGGCCAGATCGAGCGTGTTCTTGCCCACCAGGCAACCGCCACCGCTAGGTCGAGAAAGACTGACTATGGCCGACAGCTGGCCGGGGCGTGCATGGATCTGTGCTCCCGGCTGCTCCAGAAAGGGTGCGGCCTGTTGCGCTTCATCTCACCCGCGAGGCTGGTGGACGCCGCCGGCCTGCCGTCTAAGGTAATGTGATCATTTCTGTGTGTGCGTGTGCGTGTGCGGTGGTGTGCGGTGGTGTGCGTGTGCGCCACAGCAAAGCAATAACCGAAATGGAAATGCAGAAAGGCTTTGACTTGGTGGGCGAGATGGCTAAGCTCGGGCTCGACCCGCTCAAGGACAGCCTGCCACACATCGAAGCCAGTCTGACGGCTGTGTTTGAGGAGGACAGATACCGCTTGTTTGACCATGCCTCAAGGGCAGCTGGTACCACACCGCCACCACCGCCACCGCCACTAGATGAGCGAGCAATCACCCACACCCACCGCAGGGCAACTTGTGAGGCATGTGGCCACGGGATTGCAGCTGCCGTGGGTCAACAGCTTCCTCGAAATGGACGAGCCCGGCTCACACAACCGGACCGCGACGCTGCTCCAGCTGGGCGTCCACCACGCACACGCTCTGCCGGCGTCCCTGGTGCGCCCTGCCCTGATGGACTGGACGGACGACTACGAGCCCGAAGAAGAGCCCTGGGAGCAGGTCCGCGCCGAGATCGTGGTGGGCTTGCCCAACCTGGTGCTCCAGTGCCTGGCCCCCTCCACCGACGGCCAGCGGCTGAGCGAGCGCGAGGCGAGGGCGCTGCTGCTCTTCTTCGTGCAGCAGATCGACTGGTTGTGTTGCCACGCGGCGCCCGAAGCTGAGTCGAGCCCGGCCGGCGGCCCCGCCATCGACGAGGCCGAGCAGAGGGTGAGCGACGCGCTCAATGCGATTGCCGCAGCAGTCGAAGGCGTGGAGCGGGTGGCAGCGATCGTCGACGAGGCTTCTGCAACGGCGGACCAGCGAGCAAGGTGGCGTGCGATTGTGGAGCACTACGTGGTGGGTGCGGCGGACCGCGAGTCTGGCGGCGGCCACTACCTGCCGCTGCTGCCTGTCCTGCAGCGCACTTCTTGTCCGCCGTGATTGCCGTGTCTTGTCTTCCACCTGAATAAAGGTGACTCTGCTCTTGACTCGTTACCTGCGCGACACGCAACACGCAACACGCAACACGCAACACGCAACACGCAACACGCAACACGCAACACGCACACGATCAACCACAAGACACGCGCCAACCACACGAGACGTACGCACGCACCTGAATCAGTAACCGCGAGTGTGTGTTGCCGGTCGTATTTCTCGGGCGTGGTGGCGACGTGCACGATGGTCTCCGACGCCAGAGCCGGGATCATGCGCCAGCGCCTGCTCGCCGGCCCCGCAGATGGTCAGCTACGGGCAACCACTGCTCCAGGTTTGGGTGGAGGGCAGGTGGTACACGGGGCTAGGGTCGAGAAGGCAGTAGCCGAGGCCGGCGTGGTCAACGGCGCCAATGGACAACACGCGGCCACGAATCAACGCGCTCGTCACTTCCCTCGCTCGGGCCAGCACTCTCCACCGCCTTGCCCGTGGAGTTGTACAATGTTGTTCTTTTTTTATATTGAAAAAGAAAAGGGGGAAGGGGGGGGGTTACCTGCAGACGGCCGAGATGGAGGCGAGGTCGGTGAAGCGGAGGAAGCCAAACACCATGTGCATGAGTTCCTTGTCCACCAGCGCCACCTCGATGTTGTGCCTTTCATATTCCATCTTCTTGTCCTTAATTGTCGACACACTTAACTTTTCGTGGAAGCCCAGGGAGGGGCACACCGACGTCGGCCGTTTCGACGTCGGCGAGGCCAACGGCCAGCATATAAAAGAGACATATATTTTACCACACTATCCACACGTTACCTTACCACAATCACCACCAATGGGCAACATTCTGCAGCGACTCTTCTCGGGATTCACACGAGAGGCCAAGATCCTCCTGGTGGGACTCGACGGTGCCGGCAAGACCACCATCCTCTACAAGCTCAAGCTGGGCGAGAACCTCGCGGCAGTACCCACCATCGGGTTCAACGTCGAGACCGTCTCCTACAAAAACATACACTTTACCATGTGGGACGTGGGCGGCCAGGACCGCATCCGGCCGCTGTGGCGCCACTACTTCCAGGGCACCGACGCCGTCATCTACGTGGTCGACAGCGCCGACCAGGACCGGCTCGACGAGGCCCGAGAGGAGCTCGCCACCATGCTCCGATCGGACGAGCTCGCCGGCGCCGCGCTGCTCGTGTTCGCCAACAAGCAGGACTACGCACACGCCCTCTCGGTGCAGAAGGTGATGACCCAGCTGGGCCTCGACGACGAGCTGCGGCGCGGGCGCCGGGTGTGCTGCCAGGCCTCGTCGGCCACCGACGGGTTCGGGGTCTACGAGGGCATGGAGTGGCTCGCCCAGTCGCTCAAGAACACCACCTAAACACCAACATGTTCCTCCAAAAGATTTGTAAATACAGGCCAACAATCATGATCAAGTGACACTTTGGTCCACACCAGTGTCTTGCCCACCACGAGCATGATGACCTGGCGAGAGGTCTGGTCCGTAGTGGGGGCGAGAGTGGGTTCACCCGAAGGGTGGGGGAGCGCGAACGTACCGCCCCTTCTTGCCGGCTTCCCGCTTGCCCTGCTTGGCCGTCTCGCTAGCACAGTGTGAGAGCAAAAAAAAAATCTTAATTTAATAAATACGAGCCTTGGTACTGTACAGGTCATCATCCTCGTCCTCGTCCTCGTCCTCGTCTTCTTCTTCCCTAAGCGCGCGCCAGCTCCACTCCGCTCTTGTCTCTCTCGTCTCTGGCAACCACCGCAAAATTGTGACTTTTCCTCCTCGTCCTCCTCGTCCTTTTCCATAGCTTTGGCCGCGTGTGTTAAGGTGTGTGTGTGTCGTTCGGGGCGGTAAGCGGGTAGTTCGTTGGTTAGTTGATGGTGTGGAGGTCGAGCTTGCCCGCGCCCGACGCTACCAACAGTGCCGACTCCTCGCTTGGCGTCCCCTGGCCCTCCAAGAGCACTGCACCCACGCACCCATGCCACGTCAGCGTGTGTGTCGTGCGGGTGTTTCACACAAAGGGAGAGGGGCGACGTACGATCGGGTCGGCCGCCTCGGCCGCTGCCGTTGCCGTCGAGGGAGGCGAGGATCTCGATGATCTGGGCGAAGGTGGGTCGGAGGTCCGGGTTGTGGTCCCAGCAGCGCTCCATGAGCTCCACGAACTCGGGCCGCTTCTTGCGCACCTTGTCGGGCACGGCGGGCCGCGTGCCCTCCATGATGGCGATCTCCACCTTGTAATCCCACGCCAGGTCGTCGAACGGCGTTCGCCTCGTGAGCAGCTCCTGCAGTTCATTCTGTCATCAGCACCCGACACGGCACGGCACGACCAACGACACGACACGACGCGCGAGAGGCGGACGTACGTAGAGGAGGATGCCGTAGCTGTAGACGTCGGCCTTGGTGCTGTAGTGGTGCTCGCCGTAGCTCAGCACCTCGGGCGCCGTCCAGCGGGTGGTGCCCACGCGGTGGGTCATCGTCGTCGGCACCAGCTGGCGCGAGATGCCAAAGTCCGTGATCTTGGCGTGCCAGTTCTTGTCGATCTGCCCCACCACACGGTTAAAACCCCCGGTCGTGTGTGTGTGCGGTGGCGTGTGCGTGTGCGTACGAGGATGTTGGCCGACTTGAGGTCGCGGTGGATGAGGGGCGGGCTGATGCCGTGCAGGTAGGTCATGCCGAGGGCGACCTCGCGGGCGATGCGCTTGATGCGCTTGCCCGTGAGCTGCTTGGGCTTCTGCACGATGATATCCAACAGACTGCCCCGCTCCACGTACTCCTACACAGCACGCGACGACGATCGTATCGTGAGGTAACGTCCACGACACGACTCATGACACACGACACACACGCGCGCACAGGGTTGAGTGGGGGCCGTACCATGACRATGCAYGGCGAAGGCGTCGTGCACGAGCCCACRAGGTAGACGATGTTCGGGTGGCTCAACGAACTGTGYGCGYGCGCGTGTTTAGTGCCGTGTGCGGTGGRTGCGGGTGCGGTGGGTGCGGTAATGGTCTCACCTGAGATTGCGCATCTCTCGGCTGAAGTCCTCGAGGGAGGTGTTGATGGAGGAGGAGATGAAGGTCTTGACGGCGACGATGGCCCCGCGGTAGTTGGCCTTGTTCACGATGCCGTCGGAGCCCTTGCCGATCGGCGGGCCCATCATGTGCAGCTCCGAGTAGTCGATGATCGGCTCCTTCACCCCGCGCTCCTTGATGTCGATCTGCGTGAACGGCAGGATCGAGCGCTTGCGCTTGCGCTCGTTTGGTCGGTGTAGTGGAACATGAGGGTCGAGTTGCCAAACACCCGCCCGTTCTGGCTCACCTGCACCGGCACCTTGCCCTGTGTACGGCACACGTCGCACACGCACGCGTCAGTTTTTCTCTCTTTTTCTCTCTTTTTTTCGTTGTGAAAAAAAGAGGAATTTGAAACAGGCAGGTGGCGGGCGTGCCTCTGACTTGGCGCGTGGCACGCCGAGGCAGACGATGCTGTTCATGAAGCTGTTGCTCGGCTCGGGCGTGGGGGAAGCGGCGGCGGCGGCGGCAACGCCGGCAGCGGCGCCCGGGCCGGACTGTGCGAGGAACTTGGCGGGAGACTTGGTGGGCGACGGGCTGATGGTGATGTTCTGGACCGGCAGCGTCTGGTTGCTGAACAGCGCCGGAACGACCTGGTTCCCAAACTTACACAGAATGCCTGCGTCCACAGCGTCGCTGCATGAGAACACGCACATCACCGCACGCACACGTCACCGCACACGCACATCACCGCACACGCACCGTCTTCGGGGTTTGGGAAGAAGTTGTATCCCCAGATGCGCACGTCGTAGCCTCCGGCCACCCTGCCCGACGGCGGGTCGAGGCTCTGCAGCTGCGGCGGCTCTACAACACGCACATGCGAAGCCGCGCGTTAGCCGCACGCACGCACGCACACCAACCGCACACAACGCGCGCCACCGCACACGCACACCCGGAAGGAAAGAGGGTAGAGGGTAGAGGTACGATAGAAGAGGAAGGTGAGGTTGGCGGGGCTGATGATGTTGGGTCCGATCTTGATGACGATGGACACGGTGCCCGGGCTGGTGAGGGGCGCCTGCGGACACGCCAGCTCGGTCGAGTTGACCCACTTGCAGAACAACACGCTCGTTTCTGAACAAACGGACCACGCACAGCACGGGAGGGAAATATTTGATCTCGTAGTCAGAGCAGAGCTACAAATCGAAGAAAATGGTTCATTCAATTGATTGATTATTAACCAGATTCCAAAACAGAACAGCACAGGCGTGGGGAGGATAAAAGATGTATAAATAAAAATGGATTAAAATGAAATGGGATGGGTCGTACGCCAATCGATTTCGTAGGAGGCGTTTGCTTGCAGATCGGTTCCCAGGGCTCGAATTGAGTCCTGGCACATGAGGGGAGCCGATGCGGGAACCAGCCGCGTGATGGTGCCCCGCAGCGGCCCGCGCTGGGCCTCCACCATCGCGGCGGTGCAGGCGAAAATGATGGTCACCAGCAGCAGAAGAGCCCCGCTGGCCATCTGATTCCGTCCATGTGTTGAGATTATCATTTCTTTTTTATAATTCCTTTTTCTCGGATTCGCTGGAGGTCGTATCTTGCCGATCGATATATACGGGGGCGAAGAGGAATCGGAATGAGATGGAGGAACTTAGAACATGAGGGAATGCGGAGATTATGGCTATGGAGTTTGGGTAAGATGGAGAGGAGCGAGAAGTCACCCAGGCCTAGATGTGGGCCTGACAGGAATGAACCAAAAGCGCGTGGAGCACGCAGCAAACAACTAGATGACTGTGTGGTGCCCCGACGAACCCAACGACTGCCCAATGCCGACCGCGCGGCGATCGGATTTTTCGGGTGAGCTTCTTTCTTTTCAGCGTTTGGGTGCGAAAATTCAAAACACAGTTTGCGCAAAAATTTTGGGTCGTTTCGTTTCCCGCCAAAACCGGGCTGACGCGTTCCCTCGCTAGTTGAGCACATGACACTTGAAGATGGCTGAGCTTATCATCCGATCTGTCCTCCCAGCTGATCTCGAGATCTCTCTGGAGCCCCTCTTGCCGCTAGCCAAGAGCAGTAAACTCAATGGAATGGTACCGCGATCTTTCCAGATTGAACTTGGACTGTAGGCGAACTGAATTGATTGTGTCTTCTCTCGTTCAAGATCTTTGTGTTGGACAAGAGCCGCACGGGCAGCTGCAAGTCCCTCACCAAGGAGCAGCTGAGCACCTTCATCACCCACCACGGCGGCGCCGTCGTGGCCATGTTCGCCCCCGAGGTACACATCTCTGCGTTCGTCGTGTGGTGCGAGTTGCATGCAGTGTTCTGACGCAGAGCTGGGGCCAACAACCAGGTGACGCACGCCTTCAGCGAGACGGAGAAGGCGCCGCTGGCCAAGTCAGCAGCGATGGCGGGCATCCCCTGCATCGACTCGTGCCAGCTGGCCGGGCTCATCGACCCCGACTACCTGCAACGGGAGGTGAGCCGTCATGAAGCTGAAGCCAAGGAGGCCAGGGCCAAAGAGGAGCAAGAAGCAGAGGAGGCCGTGAAAAAGAAGAAGATGCTGCAGGAGCAACAACTACAGGCGGCTACAAAGAAGCCGAGGATCAAGCGCACCTACTCGGCGCCGGTGGGTGAAGAAGAGGAGGACGTAGACGGGAAGAAGAAGAAAAGGGAGGAGATGGGAGTCGCAAGCCACAGCATGAGCGACCTACCCACGGTGAAGGTGGAAGAAGAGGAAGAGGAAGTCGGCAGTAGTAGCGGCAAGCGAAAGCGGGACGAAGGCGGCGACGGTATGGTGCTGGCGGCAGTGAAGAAGGTGGCTCGGGTGGCCAAGCGAAGAAAGAAGCTCGAGACTCAGACTACTTCGAAACCCGCGCCTGTAGACAACGAAGCCATCGTTAAGAAGAAGAAAGTAGAGGCAATCGAAGAAGTCGACGGGGAAAATGGTGACGGCAGCAGCAATGGTAGTGGCGAAGTGCCAGCCACGCCGCTGCACGAGCGACGACGGAGGTTCGAGGGGAAAGTGTTCTTCCTGCTCGGTCGCTTCATGCGCAAGCAGGCCGAGATGCAGGCCTTCATAGAGGAGAACGGCGGCGAGGTGGCCAAGTCGATCACCCGCAAGGTCACCCACCTGCTCACGGCCCAGGGCGACGACGGCACGCTGGCCTTCAAGCAGGCCCGCCAGCGCAGCCTGAAGATCATCACCGAGGAGCGGCTCAACGAGTTCATGGCCGAGGCCCGAGGCGCACGCGCTCAAGCCATCATGTCAGGCGAGCAGGGACGGCTGCTGCAGGTGCCAACGACGCCGGTGGCCTCATCAGCACAGCGGCGCGAGCAGGCCCAGCGCGTGGCCCTCACGCCGCTGCCCAGCTCCGCCCAAACGCAACCGGCCGAGCTGCTGTTCGAGGCCTCCCCAAGCTGGTGCGACACCGCACACGCATCACACGCACACGCCCCAATTCGCACCACATACACACGCATACACTAATGAATGATCGTGGCTGCAGGAAGGTGATCCGACACAAGGTGAAGAAGAGCAAGAAAGAGAAGAAAGAGAAGAAGGAGAAGAAGCCCAAGAAGAAGTCGAGCAGCTTCCGGGAGGAGGACAAGGAGAACAGTTCGCCCGTGCGATTGCGGCTCGATTCTTCACCGTGACTGAAGCAAGCAAGCAACTGTTCTTGTTGTCTAGTACTCCTCGTCCTCGGGGAACAGCGACGTCGCGCAGGTGTCTTCGTCTTCCTCACCCGCGCTGCCATACCGGGCGACTTCACCATCATCGCCGCCACCATCATCGTCGTCGCCGCAGGGCTGGAGGAGGCAGGGCTGTTTGTGGAGGGCGTGGACGTAGAGTCGGAGTCGGAACACAGCCGCCTGGCTCCGGTTGGTTGTCAGCTCGGCCCTGGCCCAGTTGCCCTTGCTGCCCTGCCCCGCCTCGGCCCGCACGTAGTAGCGCTGCTCGCTCGCCGCAGCCGTCGATGACGTCGCGATTGGCGTGGCCACGAGCAACACCGCGGCGCCGTAGTGCCAGAACGCCGACGGGCGCCCGCTCAAGTCGCCGCCGCCGTCATCGGCCGCTGGACGTCGGGCGTGCTCGAACCGCCAAGCCCACGCGGTGGTGGCATCGACCATACCGAAGTCCTGCGGGGCCAGCAGCGAGCCGTAGGCTTGGTTGCAGCTCGACAGCACCAGCGTGAAGTGGGTGCCGGGGGCGGCTACCACGGGCTGGCCGTCTTGCGCGCCGTAGCGGCCCGTGAACCGGCCGCCGAGGTCGGGTGTGGACACGAAGAGGATCGAGGCGTGGTTGTGCTCGGGCATGCGCTCCTTGAGGGTGAACTTGCGCGACATCTGCTGCTGTGGATAGAGCAGCGCGCCGGTGCCCAGGTAGAGCGGCGGGAAGCCGCGGATACGGTGCTCCAGCACCACCTCATCGCCCACACTCATCACAGTCTGCGGCGTCGCTAGCCTCATCACGCACAAGACAGACGATACGACACACAAGTGACGTCAGCAAGTTGGTGTGATAGGTGGTGTTGAGTGGTAGTACGAACCACTTGAGAGGAACCGGTCCTTCCAGAAGGGCAGCAGCTGGTGGCTGGCCCCGGCCTCTGACAGTCGCGGTCGGTGGCGGCGGAAGCGGTCGGCCCACACGGCGTCGCTCGCCGCGCCCCAGCTGAATTGGCGGTTCACGCAGGCCAGGCTCAGTAGGTCGTGCAGGTCGACCAGGGCGAAGACGCGCTCAATCAGCTCCTCGGGCAGTCCCGCGAAGCTGCCCCACATCGTCGCCGCTGTGGTCGCACCTCACCTCCGTAAGTGGCGTGGTGCGTGGTGAGCGGTGCGCGGGCGTACGTGCTTCGCGCAGAACGAGCTCGTACAGGCGGTCGCTGCCAAATGTGGAGAGATCGCAGTCGGGCAGGTCGGCGAAGAACAGAACGGGAGCCGCCGGATCGGGTGGAAGGAGCCCCACAGGTTCGAACGCCAGCGGCAGACCGAACTGGCCACGCAGCTTGTGCTTCATTGGTGCAATATTATAAAAATACTAGAAATATTAATCGAAAAAAAAAAAACAAAACAAAGGGGTGTACCTGCAAAAGGGTATAGTCTACATCCTTGTTAAGGCACAGAGTGTGTTCGACGCCGTCGCAGGTGGTGCGTATGAACACAGACAACTGGCCCATGCTCTCGTTCCGGAAAATTTGATAAGAATAGTGTTTTCCCTTCTTGTTTTAGCTTTTTATTTACCAGATGAAAAAAACAAAAAAAAAACACACATTACCAGTAATCCATTGCCATTGCACTGTCTGTGGTCAGAGAACACTCCTGCTTACTTTGCCGGGTAAATGGGAAGGCCATACCTAGGCATCTATTCTCCATCAACCACTTGCAGTAGCCACCCTGAGGACTAGTTTTCAGAGAGGTGGACTGGATGTTGAGCAGTAGAAGAGAGGTAGCAGTAGCTTCCTGGCAGATGGTATGGAGAGGACTCTTCCCCTGTCTCTCGGAACTAAACCAGCCTTTAAAATGGAAGGAAATTGAAAGTAAAATGTTATTTTTGATTTTCTTTCTTTTTTTTCTCTCTGTGAGAACACAACACGATCTGATGGAGGTGAGTAGCTGCTCAGCACTCGATTTTGCTGCCGTCCAGCGCCGCAAGACGACCGACTACTTGGCTGTCATCGCTGAGGCCGCTCGTGCCGCACCCAAAGGTGTGTTGCTTTGTCCAATGGGTCGATTAATCAACCAACAGGTGTAGTGCTTCATTGTGCTGGGTTGTGCTCATGGGGCGGGGTTGTGGTGGGGGTTACCCACACAGACTTTTGGGAGGTGGTCGTGGTGACGGCTGCGGACCAAGACCAGAAGCGGTTCTACGAGTGCCAGCTCGAAGAAAGGCGACAGCAGTGCACCATCCCCGACCACGTCAAGTGAGTACCCTGTGACTGTCAACGAGTGTCGTGTGTGTCGTGTGTTCGTTCACCTCTGACTTACTCTGTACCAGGTACCTCGTGATCGAGGATCCGCCGGGCGACAAGATCGGCTGTGGCGGTTCGACCATGCACGTGCTCCACCTGCTCGACGAGCTCTACGGCCCTCAGCTCTATCAGCGTACCTGGGCCTCTCTCTCTCTCTCTCTCTCTCGTGTGCCAGGCCTGCGCTACTTGTTTATTTTTCTTTGTCATTTGTTATTGGGCTGACAATGACGATTCTCGTTCTGATGTAGTGAAGGTCCTGATCATCCACGCGGGCGGCTACAGCAAGCGACTCCCCAACCACAGCGCCACCGGCAAGATCTTCGCCTCCGTGCCCTATTCCCTTGGTGCGCGTGTGTTGGTCGTGTCGTGTGTGCTGACGTGTGTGTTGAGGTGTGAGCTGTCGTGTGTGTTGACGTGTGAGCTCACCACTGTCGTAATTGGCCGTTGGCAGTGGAGGGCGGCCCGGGGTGCTCCATGCTGGAACTCAAGTTCGTGATGTTCATCGACTTCCCACGCAACATGAAGTCGGGCGTGTTCATCTCCTGCGCCGACGACATCGAACTCTTCGAGTCCACAGGTATTGTATTATTTTATTTTATTCCCTCTTGCGGACCAATGCGCTGGCGTCACATATGTGTGTCTCCAGCACTTCACCGCCATGATATAGTATATATATAATATTATATATATTGTGCTGTTGCAAAGCTCGCTGACTTGTGGTTGGTGGCCGGCTACAGGCTGCAATTTCCACAACGCGGGCTTCACCGCGATGTCGCACCCGGCCGAGGCCGAGATCGGCCTCACCCACGGCGTGTTCGTGCTGGAGAAGAACCTCTCCGATGAGGTGTCCGCCAAGGGCCTCATGGCTGCCAGCTCTGATGACGCCGCCAGCCTCCTTCCCGTGCACTCCTGCCGCCGCTTCCTGCACAAGCCTTCGATGGAGCTCATGAAGCAGGCTGGCGCCTTCCTGTCCAATCAACAGGTGAAAAACAATATTCTTTTTATTTCTATATTTCTACATTTCTATATTGATTTATATATATTTCTTTTATGTTATTGATTATTCTTTTATTGTAATTTCGCAGGTGATGGTGGACAGCAACTTTTTCTTCGACACGAGTGTGGCCAAGTCGCTGTTGCAGTACTACCGAAGCGTCAAGCCCCTGCGCTGCGAGATCGACGCCTATGGCGACTTCATGCAGGTGCGCGCGCCCTGATCTCTCCCTAACATAGACCTGCACACTGTGAGCTTACTTTGTGCGTGTGCGGCGTGTGCGGCGTGTGCGGCGTGTGCGTCATGTGCCAGCCGCTGGGAAGCGAGGCCGAAGACAGCTATCTCACAAACACGAGGAACGTGAGCGTGGTCACCGATTCGCTGGCCACCGTGCGCAGGCAGCTCTACGAGCTGCTTAAGGGCACTCAGCTGAACGTCATTCCCTTCATCCCGTCCCTCTTCATTCACATCGGCACCTGCCAGGAGTACCTCGGTTCGGCCCCTCTTCGCTCTTCGCTCTTCGTTCTTCGCCTCTGGCTTGCCACCCCACTGACGCCTCTCCGTCTGACTCTCGTTGCCAACAGACCACTTTTGCGTCAACCTGCCCAAGCTGGGCTTCAGCCGCCATGTCTTCAACGCTGGCCTCCCCAGGTAGCACGCACACGCACCACCGCACACGCAATACTGAATGTGCGTGTTGCGTCGTGGTTAGTGAGGGCACGAGGGACGGGTGCAGCACGCTGCACTGCATCTTTGGCGACGACGTGCGCGTGAGCGAGATGTCGGTGGTCGAGTACTGCCGCTTCCCTCGCCCCCAATCCACCGTCGGCAGCCGCTGCATCCTCAAGTACTGCTGCGCCCCACCTTTGCGTTTGGCGTGCTGACGTGTCGCGCTCGCTTAATGTTTCCGCTTTTTCTTTTCTTTTCTTTTCTTTTACCAGTGACCTGCAGGCCGACGAGGCGACCGAGGTCCACATCCCCGACGACTTGATCATGCAAACGCTGCCCTGCCAGGTGCCCGCGACCGACGCGGCGACGCAGCCGACGAAGGGGTGGATCACCTCCTTCTTCGGCATCGGCGACGACTTCAAGAAGACCGCCACGCCAGCCCAGGCCGCCGCCTCGCTGCAGCTTCGCGGCGTGTCGCTGGCCACCGTGGCCGCGCAGCTGGGCCTCGCCGATGCCGCCACGCTCTGGCCGCCGGGCGAGCAGCACTGCAGCGTCTGGAATGCGAGGTATGCGCCCATTAGGTGTCTCCTGTCGGCTGCCTTTTTGCGTTACGAACTGAACGTGGTACATGATGATGATGGCAGAGTGTTCCCGGTGGCGAGCACGCCCGAGGAGTCGCTGGACCAGTCCCTCGCCGTGCTGGCCTCGCTCGTCCAGCCCGATCGCAGAACTCAGATGGCGGTGGGCGCGACCGAGATGGGCCAAGCGCGGATGTCGTGGGAGGAGGCCCTCAAGTACAAGGACATGCCCGCCCTCATGCTCAAGCGATCGCGCCACCTACAGGCCATCGTCGCCGCCCGCCAGCAACACTAGGTGTTGACGCTACTTCTTCGTCGTCTTCTTCAACGCGGACTCAAAAGGTATATATGTAGAACATGTTGTGTGTTGGTGGTGTGATATTTACACTGGCATAGGCCATACATATGGTGACGCATTCAACACACCTGTGTGCCACCTCCATCTCTATCTCCTCTCTCTCTCTCTCTCACTACTGCACAATGCCGCGCGTGGCGTCGTCCATCCGCTCGCGCGCCGCTCTGTCGCCGTCGTCGGCGCACACGATCGAGGAGATGGGCACGCCGGCCCGCTCGCCGGAGCCCCACTCGTTCTGGAGGTCGTCCTCGCCCTCGAGCTGGTGCATGGTGTCGTTGGGGTCCCGCCCCTCGCCCGGGCCGCCGCCGTAGCCCAGCTGTTGCTGCTGCTGGCGGACGGTCTCGAGCATGGGCTGCAGGATCCTTCGCCTGGCATTGATGAACCAGTTGCTGATCTGATTGATGGTCAGCCCGGTCTGGCTGGCGAGCTGACGCTTTTGCTCCTGTTGTTGTTGTTAAAGGGAAGAAAGAAGAGGAGAGATTGAATCGTTAATTTGGAGAATTGAGAGTTCTGCAGAATGCGAAAGTTGTTGCGAGTAGTGAATGATGAAGAAGCAAGAAGATAAGATAGAGATGGGAAGGGAAGGGAAGGGAAGGAAAGGAAAACGCACCTCGCTGGGGTAGGGATGGAAGAGATGCTCRAAGAGCCACTTCTTGAGGATGTTGGTGGCGCGCTTGGGYAGGTTGCCTCGCCTCTTCTTGTTGGCCTCGCTGTCGAGCGCATCGCCCTTGCGCTTGCCGCCCCCGCCATCCTGGGCCGCGTTGACCGTGGTGGTGAATCGCTGGGCGCCCTCCTTCAGCAGGGTCAAGTAGCGAGATGAGAATTGATCGCAGAGATCGTAGACCTTCTCGAGCTGCGCCGCGTGCTGCCGTTGCAGCTCGATGTACTTGATCACGTAATCGTCCGTCGAATCCGATCGATCTGATCCAGGGCGTGGTTGTGGATGAGCTGGTCTGCCTGCGGCTGCTGTTGGGCCATCATGGATGGCAGCAGTTGCTGCTGGTACTGCTGCTGTTGTTGCTGTTGCTGAAGCTGGTGCAGCTGTTGGTGTCCTAGCGGCGCCAGCGAGTATCCTCCATGCAACTTCATTCTTTGTCTTTCCTTCCTTTCCTTCTTCGAAACGTTGGTTGCTGTTGCTGTGCTCGTGACACGTCCAAGGCGAGGACGTGAAGACGGTGACGGAGGTGAGTGGCCGGCTGATGGGATGAGCTGCTGTTGTGCTGACGATGATGGACGCTGCCACCTCAGGAGAGAGACACAAGAACCGTTGATGGTCGGCTTGACGTTTGAAATGGGGTGGAGAGCTCGTGCGCTGGGTGGCAGCTGCAGCACGGACAGGGATGAAGCAGAAGAAAAACGGCACAAAAAATGAAGACGTTGGCCAATGCCCTGTCGTGTCATGTCGCGTTTCATTTTCCCTGACAGCAACGCCACTTCATTCTTTTCGAATTGCCACCGAAATGGCGCTGTCATCCGAGATCTGACACGGCCTGATCGCGGCGGGTTCGAATCCGACCAAAGTCAATAATGTTTTTTTTATAATTAACAAATGAAAAAAAACAATAAAAAGGCCTTTGAGTGAAATGGAGGGCCAGACAAATGGAACGGGAGGAGAGAGACGAGAGGGAGCGTGAGATGTGGAGGTGGACCCCGCCTCGTCGTTTTCCGAACGCCAAAGGTGCAAACGCAGTTCTCCCCGCACCAATGTTTCTTCATCTCAGGTAATCCATGTCACAGACCTCCACTACGCCCGAGCGATCGTGATGCTGCACGAACCGTCCGGCCAGAGCCTTTTGCTCGAGTCAGGTGTGCCGCCCTCTCCATTCCATTTTATGCCCCCCCCCCTTCTACTTGCGCCGCAATTGATTGTTCAACTCATGCATTTTCCGTGGCGGCCCTCGAGTAGAGCGGGCGGGGTGGAGCCAGCACGAGTGGCTGCAGCCCCACTTCGAGGCCCAGAAGCGAGGCTCCTTCTGCGCCCTGGCCTCGTGCGCAATCGTGCTCAACGCCCTCCGCTCTGCATCTCCTCCTCCACCGCCACCACCCGGCTGCAACCGAGCGGAGCTGGTGGTCGTGGCCAAGAGGAAACGGCGCAGGAGCGGTGATGGTGGTGCTGATGGCGGTTGTGGTGACGGTGACGGTACGGGCAACTACGAAGCTAAAGGAGAGGAGACACGAACACAGCAGCGTCGACCACCAGAGCGCGTGGTGACCCAGGACGACCTGTTCAGCGAGATCGTGATGAAGCACCTCCACAAACGTGAGAGGGACATGCACAAAGGTGGTGGACCTGGCCGTGCAGTTTTTTTTTGTAAAATTATCTTATTATTATTTGTGTTAATATTGTTCTTTTATTTGTTTGTAATATTATTTTTATTATTTATGCTTAATAATGTACTTTTACGTGTGTGGCAGGCCTCCACCTGAAGCAGGTGGCGCGCCTGTTCGAGCTGGCCGGGGCCACTGTGACGCTCCGCAGTTCGGAGGACCCGCACGAGGTCTCCCAGTGGCTCAAGGACGACATCGCCGCCGTGCTCTCTTCCAGGTGCGCACACGCGCGCAATCACACGACGCACACGCACACGCACACGCACACGCACACGCACACGCACACGCACACGCACACGCACACGCACACGCACACGCGGCCAAACGCGTACTGACAACGCGATAGAACGCGATGCGTGGTGGTCAACCTGTGGCGCGAATTCGAGAACCACCGGGGAGGGCACGTCTCGCCGTTGGCCGCCTACCACCCACAGCGACAGATGGTGCTCCTGCTCGACGTGGCCAGGTACCCCTCCCCCTCTCTTCCCAGACCGTTCACCTCAACCCGATCACGCACGCACTCACGCACTCACGCATGCAAAAGCCACCGAACGACTCCGCACTGGCTCTCTGTTCACGATCTGGTGCCGTTGCTGTGTCGAGTCGACAGCTGGTCGGATCGCGCCCGCGGGTACCTCGTCGTCGCTCTCCACCCGCCCCACCACGGGCTACCTCCACCAGCCTCGGACGCGGACCTTCCGCCCGCATAAAAAAACAACAATATAAATTTCTTTATTATTAATTTAAATATATATTTTATAAATGATATATACATAAAGTACAATCATATATAATATGAACAAATTGAGCGATTATATATATATATATCTCTTTATTCTGGCCTCTTGTCGGCCTCCGCTTTTGGATAGGACTGGAAGGTCTCAAAGTGCTTCTCTCGTCCTCTGACGGTCGGAGCGTCTCGGAAGGTGAAGTTGAACCTGACGTCAGTCATGTCCAACAGCGGAGGCAACGCTGGCGAGTCGACCACCGAGGAGACCGCGAGGACCTCGTTCAGAAAGGTCGGGCTGGTGTGCGGGAAGACCTTCTTCACGCAGTGCTTCATCAGGCGCAGCGGTCCGCCCCAGATGGCGACGTCGCCCGACGCCAGCGTTGTGTACTTGCGTTCGCCGTCGAGGACCTCGTAGCCGAAGGTGCACCGATTGCCGATGGAAAAGGACACGATCGGGTGGTCGTTGTCGCCGTCGTTCTCCCCCGTGTCGGCGTGCCAGGCCATTCCCCTGGCCGACGTGTAGCACAGCAGCAGGAGGTGCGTGGGCTGCATCGCCGGCAGAGCTGGGTCGATCCGCCTCGCGCGTGCGACGAGGTCGTTGCAGAGCGACAGCACCCTCTCGTGGTCGGGGAAGGTGTCGAGCGCGTTGTAGATGCGGCCTCGGGTGTGGGCCGCGTTGAGCTTGTTACCGGCGTCAGCCTCATCGCCGACCTTCTTCCAGAAGCTTTGTTCGGGTCGGGACCCGGCAGTGAGCGCAAAGCGGGCGAGTTCCTTCTGCTGCTCGGGATCGAGCGCCGATCTGAGAACAACGAAACCCTCAGCCGCGTGCTCCACCTGCGTGTCGTCTTCCATGGACATCCGGTGTGTTGTTGCTGGTGGTGATGTGGTCTGTGCAAAGGTCTCCCTTTTGCGGGTGCCATTCACCGAATGGTAGTCAAGTTTTTTCTCCGACCCTCTGACCCTCGGGCCGCTGACGTGGATGACCCTCGTCAGGCTGATAGATCGGCCCGCCTGGGTGGCCGACTGACTGACGGTCACTTCTCAGGTAATTGAATTATTAATAAATAAATAAATAAATAAATAAAAAATAGAAAATGTTGGTTATTGCCGGTCGCTAGCGAGCAGGGCAGAGGCGGTGAGGCGCTTGCGGGCCGCGGTCTGGGCGGCCAGCTGAGCGCGCATCTGCTGGAGGGCCGCCACCTCCTGCGCCACCACCGGGTAGAAGTGGTTGCGCAGCTGCGTCACCTTCTTCCGCGGGAACCCGCCCAGCCCATCGAACATCACCTGCGCCGCCACCTCCCGTCGGTCAACTCGTCTGACGCGTGTGCGGTGCGTGTGCGGTGCGTGTGTGCACGAGTGCGGCGGTGCGTGTGCGATGTGTGCGGGAAGCGGACCCTCATGAGGTGTTCTGGGTCGAAGGTGCTCTTGGTGATGCGCTTCATGGTGACGAAGAGGGTCTGGTAGTCGGTGGTCTGGATGAGCTCCTGCGCGTGGATCTTGATCAACGCGAGCGACACCCGGAACAGGATCTTGCTGCCCTCGTTGAACATGCAGTCCCACACACGCAACGCCAACTGCACGCACCGCACACACCGCACACACGCGCGGCACACGTGTCAGTTATGGTCCCGCACACGCCGCACACACACACACATGCCGCACACACACACGCCTACCTCGGCGCCGAGGTCCTTGACGAAGAGGCACGAGAACCACTGGGTGGTGATGAGGGGCAGGGTGAAGCCCAGCCGCTCGAAGTGGGTGGCAACGTGCGGCAGCTTCTCCATCAGCAGCGTGTCCAGCACTCGCTGGTCGGCCTGCACCCCCACCAGGCTCTCCCTGCGCCCACGCACCGCCACGCACTCACAATTCAGCCGCCGTGTCGTGTGCGGTCATGCGTGTGCGGTACCCATAGTAGTCCTGAGGCAAGAGCTCCTCTGTGGTGGGTGGAAGAGAGAGAGAGAGAGAGAGAGTGGTCAGCGCCGGGTGGTGGGAAGGGAAGAGCGATGGTGGAGCGAGGCGGGGCGAGGGGCGAACCGATGATGGTGACGAGCATCCAGAAGGCCTCCTCCTCCTTCATGAAGAGCAGCAGCATTCCCGTCACGAAGTTCATGCTCTGGCAGTACCCGACCCTGATATGACACACGATCCGGTCAGCACCGCACACGACACACGACACACGATACGCACACGACACACGACACACACATGGCCTACGCGGCACACAGCATGGGGCGTACTTGGGGTTGCGCCGGCTGTAGGCCACGAGCACGCGCTTGAGCTTGCTCTGGCCCTCCTCCCCGAAGTAGGGGTGG
>CACVKS010001611.1:0-10714 GCA_902749335.1 Acanthamoeba triangularis
CGTGCAGAGCAACGGCATCGTCTTCATCGACGAGATCGACAAGATCTGCAAGGACAAGAACTCGTACGGCGCCGACGCCTCGTCGGAGGGCGTGCAGCGGGACCTGCTGCCGCTCATCGAGGGCACCACCATCAGCACCAAGTACGGCAACGTCGACACCTCCAAGATCCTCTTCGTCGCGTCGGGCGCCTTCCACTCGTGCAAGCCATCCGACCTGCTGGCCGAGCTGCAGGGCCGTCTGCCCATCCGTGTGCAGCTGAAGCCGCTCAAGAAGGGCGACTACTATCGCATCTTGACCGAGACCAAGTTCAACCAGATCGACCAGGCCAAGGCCCTGTTGCAGACCGAGGGCGTGGAGCTCGAGTTCACCGACGAGGCCATCCACGAGATCACCAAGCTCACGGCCGAGGTCAACGAGACGGTGGAGAACATCGGCGCACGGCGCCTCCACACCGTCATGGAGCGGATCCTCGAGGAGATCAGCTACGAGTGCACGCCGGGCAAGGTCACCATCGACGTGGCCGAGGTCAGGAAGCACCTCAGCGAGCTCCTCCTCAAGACGGATCTCAGCAGATACGTTTTGTAATTACCTCCGAACAACAATCAACACTCAACACCATCAACATCATCACCAAACGGAGATCACAACAACTACTCCCTGAGCACTGCACCACGTGAGCCTCGAGAACCTCAGGCGAAACACGGTTCTGTGTTGTAAAGAGAAGAGAGAGAGAGAGGGCATATACATAACAAGCCAGGCAGGAGACGATGAAGAAACACGGTTGTGCTTGTTGTGTGTTGTAGGTTCACTCTCTGGCGCCTCCTGTCTGCAGGAGCATGACGTCGATCTGGTCCTGTGTGTCGATAATGAGATGTGTGCAAGAGAGAGAGAGAGAGAATGACAAATAGCGAGATGTGGCGTGGGGCTGAAGCAGAGCACGTACACCGTCATTGATGTTGGCTTCGTTCAAAGTGCTTTCAAGATTGAGACGCTGCCCCTCCGGGCCAAGAAGCCGCACGGATTGCGGATTGATGCTCTTCTGCTTCGCCCAAGCATCCACCAGTCGCTTGATCTTCGTCTTTCCCTTTGCTCGGATCTCCACAACTCCCTGTGGCATGAGATGAGTAAATTTAAAGAGCGTCATCACCCTCGTCACCGGGCGTGGCCTTCACGATATTGGACTTCCTATCTTCTCCTTCCATCTTTCCTATCTATCAAGTGTGTGCACGTTATGTTGGCGCCAGAGCCAATTTTTTCTTCGCACTACAAAATAAACATCTGCCGATCTGTTGAGACGTCCGCAGCCGGGGAGGCGAGCTGTGAGCATGGCCCTGGAGTGTGCGTGTGTTGTTCCCACGACCTGTTCATGACCTGGCCCTCGTGGACGGTGCCGTTGATCACTGGTTGGGGCTGTTTCGCGAGGGTGGAGGTGCGCTTCGTGGTGCTGGCCCACGCCGCGCGTCTCTGGCCTGCTGCTGTGCTCGCATGGTGGGCACGATGAAGAGTGCCGCACCGCCTGCCATGGCTGCCACCAACGCCACCACCTTCCATTCCAAAATCATTTTACAATCCAAATTTAACAATCATCCTGTGCATGGCTTGCCAGGCAGATGGAAGGGGAGGGGGCAGAACCTCACCAGCTTCTTTTCCTTGGCCCCCATTCCCACCTCGTATGCTGTGTCGAACCTCTCAAGGCCAAACTTTTAATCTTTGTTTTCTTTGGTGCCTTTCCTCGTATTTCTCGATCATCACCGCAGCGTCATCACCACAGCCGCGTTCGTCTTGTCCTGCACTCACGAAGCGGTGTCTTCTTCTTCCTCCACAACCGAACGCGAGTGCATGCACTGTGCACGACCATCAGCAGCCACATCAACACGACACCTGCTCTGCCACCGCACACGCACACGCGCACCCTTCAGACCCTTTCTCGGAACCACACCACTTTTCTCTCGTTCCGCTTTTGCTCGACGCAGCGGCAGCAAGATGGAAGGCACGCCACCCGCGCCACTGCCACCGAGGGTGGTCATGCGCAATGGGCGCGAGGACGACCAGCTGCAGGGCATCACCACCAAGCAGTTCCTCGAGCTCTACCCCGTGGGTACGCGATTTTTTTCGATTTTCATCCGCACCAAATCGTGTGAATGATTTGTTTATTATAATTTATTATAATTTTTAAAATAAAAATTAATAATTAAAATATCATAATTCTAATAAGGTGTTATTTATAATTATTAATTTTTTCAACGCTTCTTCTTGCTTGGGCCTGGTGCCAGCCATGTACACCACCGCGAGGACCGTGGGCCGTCTGAGCATTTTCGATTTTGACGCACACGTCAGCCGTCTGGGTACGTCGCCACGCTCGGCTGTCGGCTTGGCGAGCGTCTGGCTCGCGCGCTCACTCCAACAACGATTTGTCGTGTTGTGTGTTGCGTTGTGTGTTGCGTTGTGTCGTGTCGTGTCGTGTGCGTCGTGTGCTGCAGCCAAGCTGAGCGAGCGGGCGCCGATCGCGATGTCCGACGAGCGGATGAGGGAGCTGGTGCTTCCCACCCTCCGCCAGGCGATGTCGGCCTTCCTGGCCCGCTTCCCCGACCACGAGCGCGACGAGCTGCGCATCTACTTCCTCGCCGCCCCCAGCCCGGCGCCCGGCGCCGGCGAGCAGGGCTCCGACGTGGACGTGCTGATCTACGTGCAGGCGCTGCCGGTCAAGCCGCAGGGCGAGCTGGTCACCGCCGCTCTGCGACCCGCTCCCCGCCGAGCCGATCCCCACGTGAAGGACGTCAAATGGAACATGTACGTTCGGCGCACACGCACGACACGACCAACGCCCAACGCCCAACGCCCAACGACACGCAGGCGCTATGGCCTAGTCTCATGAAACTTCCGCTCCCTTCTCCCCCAAAGGGCGCGCAAGGTCTACGAGGCGCTGCAGGCCAAGGACGAAGAGGAGGTGATCATGTATGACCAAGACGGGCTGGTCACCGAAGGCCTCTCGAGCAACGTCTTCGTCATCGCCGAGGTACCTTGACTCCCCCATCTCTCTCTCTCTCTCTGTGTGTGTGTGTGCACGTTCACGCGAGGCAATCACATTCCATATGGACTCCACTCACCCCCCCCCCGGCGCCTCCGGCCCAGGACACGGTGCGCACGGCGCCCACGGACGTGGTGCTGGCGGGCACGTTCCGTTCGCTGGTGCTGGAGGTGTGCGCCGAGAACCACATCCCCATCTCCCTCCACTGCCCTCAGGTCTCCAGCATCGATCGCTGGCAGTCCGTCTTCATCACCAGTACAATCGCCTGCGCCTTTTACTGTAGTGTAGTGTGGTGCCGTGCGCGTCGTGTGTGTGTGTCGTGTGTGTGTGTGTCGTGTGTGCGTTGCGTCTCATCGTCGTCGTCGTTGCACCAGGCACGACGCGAACGGTGATGGGCGTGGGCACGCTGCGGTACTACGTGCGGGACGCGGTCGCCGACCCGGCCGACGCGCGGGTACTGCGCTTCGAGTCCACGCCGCTACTCGCCCGCCTGGCGGGCCTCGTCGCCGAACGGATGAAGGAGAGGGCCACCACGATCCTCCACTGATCCTCTTCTCTTTTTCAATTTTAAAAGTTGCTAAAATAAATATTTGTTATGGCAAATAAAATAGTAGATATTTGTTTTCTTTAAATTTTTTAATTTATTTGTTGACCGCGGGGAGGGCCTGGAAGTAGCGGCGGGCGCGCTGGACCTTCTCGACGCTGATGCCGTGCGAGGGGTCGATTCGCTTGAGGAGGTCGGTCGCCGTCCGGCCGTGGAGGCAGGTGGGCGGCATCGTCGCCGGGTCGATGTTGTGCTGGGTCACGGCGAGACCCGCCAGCGCGTAGCAGGTGTGGTAGTAGTCGCGGTACTTGGGCGGCTTGTCGCGCAGGCCGCCGTCGATGTCCTGGCAGCACGCCAGGATGTAGGCCTGGACTGCCAGCTGGTCGAACAGCAAGTCGCCCTCGCACTCTCGGCCGGGCCTCGGTATCTCCTCCACTTCTTCCACTTCGTCTTTTTCAACGTCCACTACTTCTTCTACTCGTTTTACTTCTTCTTCTGCTACCTTTTCTTCTTCTTGGTGAAGGTGAAGGAGAGGCTGGATCTGGGGGAAGATAGCGGACTGCCAGTAGGAGTAGCACGAGTCGACGAGCTTGTTGGTGCGGCCCTGGAAGCCGCCCTCGAACCGCATCTGGCGCTCGCACGTCCACTTGAGGAGCGCCGGCAGGTCGAGCCGCCG
Source organism: Acanthamoeba triangularis (assembly GCA_902749335.1). Classification (NCBI taxonomy): domain Eukaryota; phylum Discosea; order Longamoebia; family Acanthamoebidae; genus Acanthamoeba; species Acanthamoeba triangularis. The sequence goes on from CACVKS010001611.1 coordinate 4,250, forward strand.
GAGCTCGCCCAGGATGGCCAGCGCCGACACCCCGCAGTACGCGTACCCGCCGTGGGCCTCATTGCCCGGCTCTCCGCCTTGATGAAGAAGACGATGATGAGGGTGATGGGGATGAAGGTGAGTTGATGGTGTGCAGCGAGAGCGAAGAAGAAGATGGTGGGTGGTGGTGGTGGTGGTGGTGGTGGTGGTGAGGTTACCCATTCCGCCCTCGTAGGTCTGGCAGGAGGCGAGGTACTCGGGCGTGCCGGCTACGAGCTCGTCCGTGAGCACGTTCGCCAGCGCTGCTGCCGCCAGCCCGCAATAGGTACCTGCGCGCGAAATCGGGTGAGTCGACCGCACACACCGCACGCACCGCACACACCGCACACACCGCACACGGTGCGCGTACCGCGAATGTCGACTTCGCCGTCCTCGTGCATGGTGAAGGAGCCGTCGGGTCGCTTGCGGGCGAGCAGGAAGGCGTGGAGGCCCGGCCGATCGATCGCGCTGTAGGCCTCCTCGGTGCCGATGATCACCAGCGCGTTCACGGCGGCGTAGGTGGGGGCCATGTGGGGCAGCTGGCCCGGTCCGCCACCGAAGCCGCCCGTCGGGGCCTGGCACCGCTTGAGGAAATCGACGACGCGCGAGGTCATCGATGCCAATGTGGAAGATGGAGAGGCTCGTTTGGTGGGAGGCTTGGATGTTGAGGAGGGGGCGGGCAGGGCGTTGAGCAGATCGAGGGCATTGAGGATCCAGTAGCAGAGCCAGGGCCGCGATGCGTCGAGCGACGAGTAGCCGCTGGGGAGACCGCGCAGACCACGGCCCGCGTAGGACGCGTGCTGCAGACGACAGAGCCCCACTCCATCCTCATTGTAATCTTCGAAATCATCGAAAGGGTCGTCCTCATCTTCCAATGATCGATCATCGGTTGGTATCTCATCCGCGTAATCCTGGAAGGGCAATCGATGCGATGATGCTGGCACTGGTGAGTCAGCCATAGCGCGTTTCAAAATGTGAACGATCGTGCGCTCAACCTTGCCCTGCTCGAGGGAGGTTGGGGTGACTTCCTCCCAATACGCCTCGTCGCCACCATCTCTGTTCATCTTGCCCCTGATTTTCTTTTCGTTATTCTTTTCCCGTTTATCTTTTCTTTTAGTTGACAAGTCCCAGGCATGGAAGGCAGCTGTGTGGTTGCGCTGACGAGACTCCCAGATAAACGACCCACTTCATTCCTGGTTGTGCCAACAATCGATGTTCAACAATCAATCATCCACCCGGCACCGATCCTCGTCTCTCTCCACCCTCCCCATTCCAAAATATAGATTGTAGTGTGGTCCTCCTTAGGCCTGGTTCACCCTGGCTAGGAAGTCCGCAGCCTGGTGTCGTTCAGGTCATGGATCATTAGTTCAGTGTGAGAACAGTGTTACGACCATCAGTCGTTTGCTCGAGGGCGCTGTGGGTGCCAGTGTGGTGGTACGTACTTGCGTGTTTCTGTCGATGATGCACTCATCCAGGAACTGGAAGGAGTGGAGAGCAGCCGGAGCGAGGTTGACGACGTTCGAGATGCTGTAACAAGTATGCTCGCCGTTCTCGAAGAGGGTGTCCTACACACGGCAGAGGTGCCAGTGAGATCACAGGGATATACGGCTCATAGATCAACAAGCCAGCCAATGGGTACCTGGAGGAGGGCGATCTTCTCCTTGAGCTTGTTCAGCTTTTTCACGTTCCTGTCGATGGCGTCTTTGAGCATGAGGTAGCTGATAGTCTCGAAAGTCCACTCCTTGTGCTCCTTGCAGCTAAGCCACACTGTGCCCTCATTGTAAGTAACTAAGCCTCATTCTAAAGAAGGAACCCCCAAGCAAGCACGTATGCGAACCAGAGTATCGGAAGTCGACGAAGACGCCGTCGATGGGCTCAGCAGGCGAATAGCTGATCTCAAGCTCATCGCCAAACTCGCCAGCGACAACGTTCGGGTCCAGGTTCACGCTGTCGGCGGGCAAGAACGAAGTGTCGACGCAGCCTGTAGCAGGTACGTCAAAACGTGAGGTCGCCACGCTTAATGCTGATGCAGGGAGGCTCAAAGAGGTACCAAAGAATAGGCCGTCCTGCGAGCAGAGGGCCTCCAGAATGAACTCAACGACGGTGTCGTTCCTGTTGACGTTGGTCACCGCAGCGGTGATGTTCTCTGGGCAACAGCGAGGGAGCGTCACCAACGTGTCACAGTGGAGGAGGAAACCGAAGAGGAAGAAGTGCAGGGCGGGTACCAGAGTCAGCGGCTCCGCAATCAATGATGAGCGCGCACAGAGGAGAGCCATAGTAGGAGCTGGACACGCCCTGAAGATGGGCAAAGTTGGCGGCTGCAGGCACAGCGAGAGAGAGAGAGAGAGATTAGAATAAAGATGAAGAAAGCAAGGGGCGAATACTGATCTCTTCCCCCCCCCGCGGACACGTTTGCGAGGTGAGTGCAGGGCGTACGCTGGCCAGGTTCGTCGTCGATTCGCACCACCTTGTTGTGTTCGTTGAGGATTACGCCGGGAATACCGGTCTCGCTGTAGCCCTGGGGAAGGGGGGCCGTGGGATCATAGTCCACCAGCCGGTCGAACGTCGCGCACTGCTTCCCGCTCGCCGCCACCACGAAGAGGGCGACCAACAGAAGTCCGAGAAGCTTCATAATCTGCTGGCGATGTAGATATGGAGCGAGATAGAGAAACGAAGCAAAAGAAGAACAGGCACAAACGGAGATCAATAATCCACCTTGAAGTGGTAGGAAAGTTAATCTCGATTCCGTCTTTCGCCTTCTTCCCCCTTTTCAAACAGGTCCAACTTTTTCACCTCGTCTCGCAGCAGAGATGATTACTCGAGGGAGTCGCGAACCTGTCGAGAGCGTCTCGTCGCCTTCTTTTTTCCTTCTGGTGGGTCAAGCGATCTCACACAGAGAGGTCTCTTCTCCGCTGCGCCTCCTTTTAACCCGCCTTGGCGGCTGTTGGGTAAACAACCCGAAATTTCCTATTTCCTAAACAAGGTTGCACTTACCTTTTCCTAACCCAAACGCACAGAAGAAGGTGGACACCAAGGTTAGAGAGACAGGAGTACAAAGAGAGACAGACAAGATTGATAGGCGGAAGAGAGGCTGATGATGGATGAGTGCGACTTTATCGTCGTTCATTGGGAGGGAAGGACGGACGTGGCGCTAGGCTTGGTGCGGCTGCCCTCTGAGCTCGACGTGGATCTGGCCACCCTGCGCTCGATGATTGAAAGCCAGGTCGAGGCCATCGCTCTCCAGCGCAGGAGTGGGGCGGGCAAGAATTGGGACTACCGGTTCCTACTACCGAATCGCGGGGCTGTAGCCGCCGACAGGATGGAGAAGGAGCGAGTGGTCGTAAGGAAGGTCCCCCGCGCTGCCCCGGCCTACGTGCCCATAGGTCGCCGGCAGGAGATCGAGTTGTTCCTGTCCGACCTTCTCGTCGGCTCTCCCGACGGTGTCGGCCCGTCAATCGTGCTGCGCTCCGTCAAAGCCTCGGACGAAGACAAGCCGACCGGGTCGAAACCCGAGAAGAAGACCCGCTGCGTCTTGAACACCGTCTTGGGACTGATGGTGACCGCCTTGTTCCTCTTCCTGGCCTTCCACTCAATCGGCGCTCATGAGCCGCACCACCACGAAGACCATCACCGCCCGTGGGGCGGCCAGCAGAACCAGCCCCAGCCCCTGCGCCAGTGGTGGAACGAAGGAAACTACGGACAAGACACAGTAGGTGGCGCTTACCCTGGTGGTATACCCTACGGCGGCGATATGTACAACCCGCCGCCTCCGGTGCCGCAGGGGGCTCTGCCGCCGGAGCGGATGACCACCATCCTCATCATCGACGAGGCAAGCCTACAGCAGCCGCTGATGATGCCTCAGGAAGACACGGCCAAGCCAGAGGATTGGCCCGTGATGGTTCAGCAAGATGCCGGCGCACCTTCTTGCGAAGAAGCTGGGGATATGGGGTCCTCCGATGGCGCTGTCGACTTGCCCGCGCCGATCTTCCCCCAGCGCCAGGTCGGCGACAGCACGACCGCGTCGTCCGACGAGCTTCAGATCCAGATCGACGTGCCTGTGCTGATGGTGATGCCGCGCGATGAGCTCCCGAACCCGACTTCGGACGGTGCCTTCGTCGATCCCGCGCAGTTCCCGCCCCAGTACCAGGTCGACCCGATCCCGCCCTCCGACTACGGCCGCGACACTGGCATCGGCTTCGGCTTCGTTGCCCCGCAGCCCGAGCCAGTCCCGCCCCAGTTCATTGTCGACCCGATGCCCGGCGCTAATTGGGCTCACCCCGGCGGCCCTGACGGCATGCCTTGGACTCACCCTGACGGCCACCACTTGGGAGGCCACCACCACGGGGACCACCACGGCTATCGTTCGATAGAGCGCGTGGCGCTGGCGATCGTGTACACTGTCGGTTCGTCGGTCGATGGCTACTTCCGCACTTTCGTCTCCTGCTGGGCGGAGACCGGCACCTGGCTGATGCGCCTGATCGACGCCTACATTGGTCTGCTGCAGTTCCTAATCGAGCGTATGCTCCAGTGGCCGGTGGTCGTCGTGCTTGTGGTGGCCATGACTATCGCCCTGCACTACGCCGAGCGGATCATCGCCACAGTGCTCCCCTACAAGGCCGGCGACCTCAAGAACCTCGCCGATGACGCCGAGGAAGACCTCGCGCACGTCGACGATCTGGTCGACGAGGAGTGCCCCAAGCTCAAGGCCTGAAGGCGAACATTCTTCTCTTGAGGTCTGTAAATAAACCATGGCCTTTACGGCATCGCGGCCTGCGCCCGCGAATCACAGAAATAAACAGCGACTGTGCACGAGGCCTCGACGTTCAGGCGTCTGTCTTTGTCGTGGTGCCCAGCGAGAGCTGGGCGTCGGCGTCGTCGCGGGAAACGAGCACGTGTGTCTCGGTCCTGGTGTGGTCGGACCCGCCGGACTTCTCCTCGGTCACGGTGATGTACTCCTTGCCGCCGTCCGCCTCCACCACTTCCTCACGCTCCGCAACCACGACCGGCTTTTCCTCCTGCGAGCACACAACGTAAGCGTGTGTCTGCGTGCGCGTGATTCTGTGTTACGTACTGGCGGAGTGATGCGCTTGTAATAGCTGGTCTTGAAGCCGAGGTATGACATCAGGAGGTTGCTGATGTAGTAGGGGAAGATGGTGTAGGGCTGGTAGACCAGCACAGCCCAGCCGACGAAGGTGAATAACAGCGTGAGGATGGAGAGCGCCGTCTCGGCCCGCAGCATGTCACTGCGGCGGAACTTGATCACCCCATCCTTCATCTTGGCTGTGCACCCCATGAGGTCAACCGCATGCCTCAACGTGTAGTCGTGAATCGTGTCGCATTGATGCCGTGTGGGGGGGGGGGAAGTGGTCGTACCATCAACCCAGGTGGTGAGTGCGTGGGAGGTAGCGGTCGAGGCGAGCAGCAGCCCGGCGGAGGCCAGCACAGCTTTGAGGCCGGCCCGACGGCTGACCTCTCTCCTGACGCTCTTGAGGCCCTCGCCCTTGATCATGAACATGTCGCCATGGCTCGCATAATTGGCCTTGGTGATGGGGTAGGTGCCCGCAGTATGGCCCGAGGCACGCGAGTAGACGAATTGATTGAAGCTGTTCCTTGTGCGTCCCCTGGCCCAGCTGTTCAACACGACCAACGACACGACACAGCCAGCGACACAGTACGCAACTTGTTAGTAAACATGAGCCAGGTCGTGAGAGGAACATACGTACAAGAAGGCGATCACCGAGAGGGTGGCAAGGAAAGCCACTCTGTGTATGATGACAAGGTCCCGTTCTGTCGGGGATCGGGTGAAACCGGGTACCTTCTGTGTGTGTGCCGTTCACCGATGCGAAGTGAGCCATGGAAGTGATGAACCAGGTGGCGCTGTCAGGCTGTACCGACTGCTGGGGGTTGTCGTCGTCATCCCCGCCCAGAGGCAAGCCCAAGCTCTTCAGCCTTTCCACGTACCAGCGGACGAACCTGACCGATTGCTGCTCAAACGAGTCTCTACAATGCCCGCTTAGGAACTGGAAGAGCGCCAGCCACAGCACCGCCTCAGGCACCTTCACGCCTTCAATCTGCATCATCATTATCATCATCACCATCACGGTGGTCAGCCAAGTTCAAGATGGCTCGTCTTTATTGTGAGGGGTGGTGTGGTGCGCGTACATTCCAGTTGAGGAGCTGACTCTCGAACATGTAGAACTCGGCGCGCAGCACTGCCAGGGACGCTGGCGTATCGGCCGCTGCAATGAACAATATGGGTCAGAGCCCGACCAGGCCAACGTGTAGGTCGTAGTAACGACTCGCGTACCCTTGGCCGTCTCGGCTGCGGACGGGGCCTCGGTGGAGTAGTTACGTCGGCCGCCTGGCAGCGTCTTAGACCTGAGGCCCGCCCTCAGCGGCTGCGCGACCCCACTCAGCCCCAGGCGGCGACTGCGCCATTATTGAAGC
>CACVKS010001613.1:0-11392 GCA_902749335.1 Acanthamoeba triangularis
GCGCAGGCGTTCTGGCTGTCGTACACGACGTCGTTCCTGCACCTGCTGAAGCAGGAGACGAAGGGCAAGCTGGAGGGCATGCGGCAGATCCGGGACCCGCGGAAGAACGGCATTCAGCTGATGTCGGCCAACAAGCTCATCCGCAAGATCACCAGCATGCCCGAGACCTCCACCGAATACATCATCCTCTCCCGCCGCATCGAAATCTGCGGCTTCGCCTGCAAGCTCCTCCAGATCACCCAACGGTACACACAGCACCACACACACACAGCACCACACACACAGCACACAGCACACAGCACACAGCACACAGCACACGTGGCACTGATGGTGGCGGTTGGTCATATGAACAGGGTGTATTCGAATCTGTTGAAGATCATCACGAAGCAGCTGGAGCCGCTGCTGGTGCCGGTGGTGTTCTACCACAGCCGGATGGCGCCCAGCCCGTTCGTGTCGGCCCACGCCCCGTCGCCGGCCGCTCACCACGCGGCGCCGCTCGCCTCCCCGCGCGGCGCGGCCAGCCCCCTGCGCGACACCGGGCGGTCCGTGTCGTCGGCCGCCGTGCCCGCGCTCTCGCTGGCGCCGCCCGGGTCCAACCACCGCGCGATGGCGGGCGCGGGCCTGCCGCGGAGCACATCGACGCCGTCGTTCCTGTCGGGGCTGGCCCTGCCCGCGAGCGCGCACGGCGACTACAACTGCACCAAGAACGGCAACGACATCCTGCTGGTGCTCTCCAAGATGTTCTACAACCTCATGTCCAACAACGTCTACTGCACCATCGTCCAGCAGTTCTTCACGCAGGTGCGCTTGTCGCGTGTGTCGCGTGCGTGTCTTTGGCTAATCGGTCGCGTGTGGTGGGGGAGCAGACGTATCACGTGATGGATGCGGCGCTGTTCAATCATCTGATCGACAACGCGCGCCACCTGGCCACCGTGGCGAACGCCTTGGCCGTCAAGTCGATGCTCTCCCAGCTCACCTCCTGGCGACGGCGAGTCAACCTCGTCCACCGCAAATCCAAGTACCGCCGCCTCCGCTTTTTTTTTAAGAAAGCTCCGAGAGCTTACTGACCGAGCGATGCATCGCGCGCGCGTGCAGACAATTCGCGCACATCCGGGAGGCGGTGAACGTGCTGTCCATCTCCAAGGCCATGTTCCTCGAAGTCGACACCGCGCAGGCCTTCTCCCACCTCAACGACCTCCAGATCCTCCACCTCCTCGTCTACTTCCAACCCGACGAGTACGCTGCTTTTGTTCTCAGAGCTGTGTGCGTGTTTGGTGTGGTGTGTGCTGATCATCTCCGTTGTCTGTGGTCATTTAGTTTGGCGCCGGAGCCGGTGCCGGGCAAGGTGAAGCAGAAGCTGCAGGAGCGAAGCCAGCAGCACTCCAAGGACCTGTCCCTCCACATCGACCCCACCCTCATGTTCACCTACAAGCGCAAGAAGCCCGACACCAGGCACCACTCCAAATGAACGAACGCCGTTACGTCGCGCTCTCTTCGCTCTTTACCCTTCGACCGCGTTCGTCGTAATCTTTCATCGCTCTTCGCTCTTTGGACTCCCCCCGTCGCTAGGCGGCCAGCTGGTCCTTCTTCGGCCAGAAGCGGACCTTGTAGAGGTCCTTGGGGGACGGCGAGAGGGCGGCCCACTCGATCCGCATGTCCTGGCCGGGCACGGCCTGCCAGTCGTAGTCGCGCACCAGGTACGACGTCATCAGCTTCAGCTCCAGCAGCGCCAGCTTCATCCCCAGACACGAGTGCGCTCCGCCGCCGAACACCACCTGTGTGCACCACCCACCCCGCCGGCGTCAGCATCAGTGCCAGAAGCGGTAAGAGCGGGGATAGCTGGCCGGGGGGGTGGGTGGTGCACACAGGTGGTGTTCGGCGGCGGAGCCCTGCGCCCACAGCCAACCCGAGCCAGAGAGGCGTGAGAATTGGGCGGCCTCCGGAGGGCCAAGCAAGGCGCAGCAGCGGACAACGTACGTTGTACTCGACGTCCTCCGGCCCCACCTTGCGGATGATCCCWGTGGCGGGCGGCACCAGCCTCATGGTCTCCTTGATCACCTGCACATATCGTCCGCCCCAAGTCAGCCAAGGGCGCAGTGCGATGAAGACTGAGAGACCTGGACTGAGAGAACGTGCCTTCTGGAGGTAGACCATGCTGTTGAGCTGCTCGTAGGTGAATCGGTCCTCGCTGTCGCCCACCACCGCCTCCTGCTCCTCGATCACCTTCTGCCGCACGTCCGGGCGCTGCTCCAGCGCCACCATGATGTTGGTGAGGCCCGAGGTGACCGTGTGATGCGCGGCGAAGTAGAGGCCCGCAATGATGTCCACCACCTCGCTCACCGGCAGTTCTGTCCGTGTGCGTGTGCGATTGCGTGTGTGTATGCGGTGTGTGTGTTGCGTCAGTCAACGCGCATGGCGCGACCGGGAACAAAGAGAGAGTAAAGGAACCTCGCTGCGCTTTGACGAGGGCGAAGAGATAGTTGTTGACGAGGTCGTCGCCGACGCCGAGCTCCTTGAACTCGATCCGACGGAGGGGGTCGTCACTCCGCAGCTCCGCCACCTTCTGCTTGATGACCCGGCTCCGCTCCTCCACCAGCGCCCCCACCGTCTCCCCGAACTGCCTGCGCGACTCGAGGCACTTGCTGTACTGCGTGCCCGGCAGCTGAGCGGCGACCCCACACCCACCCAGGGTCAGCGACGGGCAGGGGCGACGACCTCGAGGCCAAGTCGACTCCTATGAGTGGGCGTGAGACTAGTGGCGAACCTTGATGGGCAGACAGCCGCCGAGGCCCTTGTTCATGCTCTCGAAAATCTCGAAGAGGCGGTGGCGCTCGTCGGAGGGCTGGGAGATGTCGGAGCCCCACACCAGCGCGCTGGCGTTGTCAAACGCCCACTCCTTGATTTGCGTATACCTGCGCGCCGTGTGCGGTCACAGTCAGTTAAAGCACACACACCGCACACACCGCACACCGCACACACTTTTGTATACCGGTGATGGTAGATTACAAAGGCACGTACCACTCAAAGGTGCCAAGTGCGGCCCAGTGCTCGACGCGGCGGGCGAGGTTGGCCTGCATCTTGGGCAGCATGCCCTGCAGGGTGTTGCGGCCCAGGATGGGCTGCGTCACCATCGCGCGGTGGAACGAGTGGTCCCTGCCGCGGCGCAGCACCGTGCGCGGCCCCACATCACGTGTAGCGTCAGTGAACTGATCGACGGGCGGGAGCGCCATTGGTGCGGTGCGGCGTTGGCGTGGCAGGAGTGCGCGTACTCGCGTTCGTTGAGGATCTTGTCGCCCAGGATCTCCTTGAAGATCTGGAGCTGCGCGTTGGCGCTCACGATGCGGCCCTTCCGCTCCTCCTCGTACAAGAAGGCGAACGCCTCGGCTCCGATCAACACCAGCGTGGGCCTGACACGCGCGAGACACACATTCACCGCACACGTACCGTACACGCACCACCGCACACGGACCACACAACACGCAGTGGTCACCCCCGAGTTGTGCGTGCGTGCGTGAGAGAAGAGGGGGCAGGGGGAGTGACGCACTGGCCGAAGAGGTGCGAGTGGAAGACGTTGCCATAGCGGCGCTGCCTCGACGAGAGGAAGCCCACAGTATCGCGTGCAAAGTGCAGGGTCTCCCCGACCAGCGGCACGAACCACCTGTCCCACCCAGGCGGCTCGGCTCCCGCCCCCGCCCTCGCAGCTCCACTACGCCGCGCCTGCAGCACATCATCACGATCAATTTGTTTTGTTTTGTTTTGTTTTATTGGAGAAAAAATGGACCATGTCGTGTGGGCGGCGTACGGCGAGGAAAGCGAGGATCACAATCAGACCGCCCAGTAGCCACAGCCACGCCATCTTTTACGTTTGTTCTTCTTTACCGCAAAATGGAAAATGAAATTTTGTGATTTCGTTTCGAGTTCATCTCGCAAACGTTTCGTAGGAGTTCTGGAATTAGCACGCAAGCGAAGAGGCGCCCACAGACCGTGGCAGTGGGGCAGCAAAGATGAAGGCGGCAAAGGGCACCACGCACGAATCATCCCCGTTTTCGATAAACGAGAGCGATAACGAACAAGATCTCGCTGGGGAGGAGCACAACACATGGCCCAGGGACGACTCTCCCATTAAATCTCGCGATTTTGAACGAGGAAATCGGAATGGCGAAGATGCAACGCAGCGCAAGGTGGGGGCTGAGGGAGAGGCGCAAGGGTGGCGGGACGTGTACCTCACGGTGGAGTTCCTGAATGTGCTCATCATGAGCGTGGCCTTCCTCCTCCTCTTTGCCGCCTACAACACCATTCAGAACTATGTCACCTCTCTCCTACCTGGTACGCGTGTGCCTTGGCTTGTGTGTCGCGTGCCAGGGGCCTGCGTGCACGCACTGTGTGTGTGTCGTGTGTGTGTCGTGTGTGTGTCGTGTGTGTGTCGTGTGTGTGTCGTGTGTGTGTCGTGAGGCTCATTGATGGCGTTGGCGGGTGCGTAGGCAATCTGGGCAATGTGTCACTGGGCGTGCTCTACGTGACGGTGGCCGTGACGGTGTTCCTGGCGCCTGCCATCGTCTACGCCTGCCGCGAGAAGTGGACCATGGTCTTTGGTGCCCTCTGCTACGTGGTACGTGAGCCATCCCGCCACCTTGATTACCGCCACTACGTGAGAAGCGAGGCGTGCTCAACCATCAACTAACTTCCCCCCTCCCCAAAGGTGTACATGGCGTCGTTGATAGAGATCGTTGAGTGGGCGGTGCTCGGGGCGTCAGTGGTGATTGGCTTCGGTGCGGCCATCCTATGGGTGGCCCAGGGGTCGTTCATCACCCTCTGCTCTCCCAAGGGCAAGCGGGGCACCCACACCGGCATCTTTTGGTTCGTCCGTCCGAAACCAACGTGCACTGCTTCGTCGTCTGACATGCTCAACACACACACACACACACACACCAGGGGTATATTCCAGTTCAGTAACGTGTTCGGCAACCTGGCGGCCTACTTCGTCCTGCCCCACGTGTCGAAGGCGCTGCTGTTCGCCGTCTTCACATCGGTCGGAGCGGCCGGCACGGCGTCCCTCCTGTTCCTGCGCCGCATCGCGGCCTACGACCAGCAGTCGGCCTACCTGGCCGTGGGCGATGGAGACGACCGACCAGAGACCATCGAACTCGTCCCTCCCAGCAAGCCCATCGTCAGTACCCCCATGAGCGTGTCGTGTTGTGGGTCGTGCTCATGTTGGCTGGCCTCGCGCAGGGGGGAATCGTCGGGATGTGGCGACGGATGTGGGGCGGCGCAGAGTTGGTGTACCGCTCGATCTGGCTGGACGTGCTGGTTCTCTTCCCCGATCCGCGCATCCTCCTGCTGAGCCCCATGTTCTTCTGGACCGGCTTCGAACTGGCCTTCTGGACCGGCGAATTCCCCCAGCTCCTCGACCCCTCGGTAAGCGCTTCCCCTCCTCGTTTCCTGCTTGTTTCCATTGGGGGCCTGCACCGCGATCCAACTGACGCGCACACATGCCCTGGTGACCTGCACGTATGTCCGCAGACGATCGGTCTGGTGCTCATGTTCGCCGGCGTGGCCGAGGTGGTGGGCGGTCTGGTGGTGGGGTGGCTCTCTGACCGCCTAGGCCGTTCGTTCACGGTTCTCCTGGGCACCCTCGTCTACGGTGCGTGGAGACTCCGCCTCGTCGCGGTCAACTTTTGGCTGACACGGCCAGGTCTCATCTCCTCTCTCCCCAGCCATGGGCCTGCTGCTCTCGTCGTACCTCAAGTACGGCTACTGGGAGTCGCCCACCCTGTTCGGGGCGCCCCTGTCCGCCTTCGCCGCCGCCTACTGCTTTGGGACGGGCGACTCGGCCTTCAACACCCAGGTAGCTCCTTACCCAACTGGTCGGGCACTCTGCCCTGTGACTCACTCACGGCACACGCACACAGACCTACGCGGCGCTGGGGCAGCTGTTTCCCGACCCGGAGAGGAAGAGCCTGGGTGCCTTCACGATCTTCCAGTTCGTGCAGAACGTGGGATCGGCGGTGGGCTTCTTCTACGCCCTGGCCCTGCCCCTCCACGGCGCCACCGGCACCCTGGCCCAGGCCTGGATCCAGCTGGGCGTGCTCGGCCTCGCCTCCGTCCTCTTCGTCGCCGTCGATTGGATCTGGCTGCGCCGCGCTCTCCCCACATAGCCCTTTTCGTCTTCCGTTCTTCTTTTCTTCACCCCTTTCACTTCTTTTCTCCGCCCCTTTCTCTTTCGTTGATGAGTTGGCCCGCAAACAAAACAACGCCGGCCACCAACCGGCGAGTTCGCGGACTCTGCCGGAGGGTTCTTCTGTGTCTGCCGGAGCACTTGCCCAGACACGAAGAAGATAGGAGAAGGCCGCATACAGGATGGAGTGCGGTGGTGGTGACGGTGTGCCGGCGCACCGGGATGCGTGCGGTGGTGGTGACGGTGTCGGGCCAGTGACGCAGGGCCGGAGGTGGTCGTTCACGCCCGCGCCGGCGGTGACCACGGGCGGGCACGAGCAGGCCGACCCGGCGACGCTCCACCAGGGCGTCAACGACCTGCAGCTGTTCAAGGACTGGATGGGCCTCCGCGCCTACTGCTTTGCGCCGTCCACCGGCCTCGACCACCCCCAGTACCCTCCCTTTTTCTCTTTTTTTTAACTATATAATTAAATTCTGATCCAAATATAAATTTTAAAAAATTTTTGTTTTTATGCATTTATATTTTAATCATTTATTAATTATTGTTTTTATTGCTACCCCGCCCAGTGTGGACGCCAAGGAGGTGCCGCCGCACCTGGCCGAGGTCCTCGTGCTGATGCTGAAGGTGGGACCCCAGCAGCTGTACACGCACCTCCACCGCCTCACTCCTCTCTTCGTCCCGTGCTGAGCGACGACCCCTGTATGAATCACCAGGGTGGCGGCTGGCGCGGGCGTGATCCCGATGACCCAGAACGTGCGGGGCGGCCTCTTCAAGATGGCCGGCATGCGCGGCGTGTCCTGCTACCCCGAGGGACGACGGTACTACCACTCCACCCCCATCGCCACTACTCCCCGGGTGGGCATCGCCGGCCGGCGCGACTCACCACCAAATGGGGGTACCGGTACCCAGAAAGGGCCACGTGTCGGCGGTGATGAGGAGCGCGCTGGGGCTGATGCACGACCACGCGGTGCCGTTCTCGGCGCTGTACCCGTTCAAGGCGTCGTTCTACGAGCGGATGGGCTACGTGTGCGTCCACAGCAAGCGCAAGGTGGTCTTCTCCCCGGCCATCTTCGCCGGCCTCCGGCCCTCGCCCGCGCTGCGCCTCGAGCGCATGACGGCCGCCGACTTTGACAAGAAGGTGCCTTCACCATCTCCATCTCCATCTCCATCTCTACAAATCACATCTTTGTCTTTACCTTCTTCACCTTCTTCTTTTTTACCTTCGTCTCCCTGACATCGGGGCATTGCCGGCGCAGGACTACGTCGACCTGCTGGCGCGGCTGCAGAAGAAAGTGCACGGCTTCGCGCGCTACGCTGACGAGAAGCTGGAGAAGCACATGGACTGGAACGAGAAGGTGCACCACCACCACAAAAGAAACACCCCTGAGTGGACAGCTGCGCTGGCGGACTACTTCCCGATCAACCCCGACTCACCGACTTCCTCCCCCCCCCAAGATTATACCGCATTGGGCGGTGGTGGTGCGCGACCACAAGGGCATCGCCGGCGTGCTCGGCTATTCGGTGCGTAGGACTGCGCTTGCGAGGAGATGCTAAGAGGATGCTGATGATGAGCCACGGGCGTTGTGGTCGGTGGGGGAGTGCAGTTGGGGCCGTTTATGACGGGAACGATGAAGGTCGATGTGTTCGCCTACGCGAGCGTCGCCGCCCGAACCGCACTCCTGAGCTGGATCGGTTCTCACACGGATCAGGTACGTGGGACATTCGCTCGCGCGTGCCTCTAAAAAAAAAGCCGGCCCATTGGGGGTCTGACTTCGGTGTGTCCGCGTGTGTGTGGTGGCAGGCCAAGGAGGTCACGCTGATCATCTCGCCCGGCGAAGACTTTGAGAACCTGGTCGCCGACGCCGCCTTCCACATCACCTCAGGTCAGACCTCTAGCTCGTCTCTCGGTCACACTCTTCTCACATTTAGTTGCAACGCACGCCGCACGCCACACACACCACACACACCACACACACCACACACGCCACACACACCACACACGCCACACACACACACGCGCCACACACAGTCGAGATCCTGAAGCCGCAGATGGCTCGCGTGGTATCGGTGAAGGCGCTTGAGGGACTCGCCGTGGGCGGCGACGACGGTCTGCAGCTCGACTTCACCCTCCTCGACCCCTTCTTCCCCGCCAACCACCAGCAGCGCTACCGCTTCACCGTCCACCAGGGCCGCCTCCGCGTCCAGCACCGCGACGAGGCCGAGGCCTCCGGCGACCACCACGGCAACGACGGCGCTGGCGCTCGGCTCGATGTCCGCGGGCTGACGTCCCTCGTGTTCGGAGTGGTCAAGGTCGGCGAGATCGAGGACCGAGGCTGGGGCTCCTTCCCCAAGGCTACACGGAAGGTCATCAAGACCATGTTCCCACCAACCACGCGGCCTCTGCTCTACGAGAACTTTTGAACAATGCAGCGCTTCTCTCTGTGTTTTTATACACCCACCCCTCCACCAGGTCCATTGAGACCAAGAGCGAGAGAACGAGTTGGCATTCCAGTAAAAGGTCACATGTACAGAAAGAAGGACACCACCAACTCGCGAGAGCTGGCTCACTCTCAGAGGCCGCTGCTGATGCCCATGGCTCGGCTCACCTGTTCGTACACGATGTAGCTGATGCTCACCGCAGGGATCGCTTTCATGAAATTCGGCACTATGCCCGAATAGAACCCTACACCACACGCACCCCCCACGACCGGATTAGGCTCGTGCGTGCGGGCCAAGTGCGTGCGCGTGTGCGGTGTCAGTAGTACCGAGCAGGCCATCACACTTCCAAATCTTGAAGAAGGCATCACTCATTCCATTGTACAACATGGGTCTCCCGGCCATCCCTGCACCAATAGAGAGATCAGTGATGACGAGGATGAGGCACTCACCAGTGAAGTGAAAGAGAGGGGAGCGCGAGCGAGCGAGCAGAATCGAGCGCGCACCCTGTGTCTGGAGCCGGGTGCGGACCAGCTGCAGGGGGTAGGCGACCACCTGGCCGCACGTGCTCGAGATCGCCCCGCACACGAAGACCGTGAGCACTCCCGGGTGCGTGTTCGGGTAGCGCCGCGTGTAGAGGTCGCGCAGCGTGGAGTACACCGCAAAGTCCACGCCGGCGTACGGTATCACCCCCACCACCGACGGCAACAGACCCCTGTGCGAGCGTGTGCGGCGGTGCATGTGCGGTGGTGTATGGTGTGAGTCCGAGCCGCGCGAACAACGTTGTGGCGGTGGAACGCACCTGAACAGGGCTGAGACACCGTCGGTTCTGACGATCGAAGAGATGCAGTGCATGATGCCACGGTATTCGCCTGAAGAGGTGCGTCAGAGGCTGAAGAGACTTCCGACCACCAGAGCGAGCCGAGGGGCAAGCGAGATTTGGGGGGCAGGTACCTGGCGCGGAGACGGCGAGGCGGGTCTTGGTGATCTCCAGGGGGTAGATCGCGGTCTGCGAGATGGCACCGGCGGCGCTGCCTGCGATGAGCTTTTCCTTGATGGCGGGCGCCGACGAGTCGTGGCACAGCATCCGCTTGATGGACTCGTAGGCCCAGAACTTGACCGCCGATTCAGGCGCAATCTTGATAATGTTCGTCCCATTGCCCCGGTAGAAGCCTGGAGGAGAGAAGAGTGTCAAACAATAACGATGAATGATGAACGATGACAACGATGAGCGCACACTTGGAGCTCAGAAAGTAGAGACGAACCTTTCCAGCCCGATTCGAAGTATATCTTCTTGAGGCTGTTCCAGATTCCACGGTACTCGGGCGCAGCAGCTGCCCTCGCGGCCGCATCCGGCGCCGGGCGGATCATGCCCGGACGGGCCGCCGCTGGTTTGCCCCCGGCCAGCTTCTTCGTCGCGACGCCTGTGGTGACCACCGCAATCCGTGAGCGCTTCTCCCGGCAGAGAGGCCCTGCCAGCGGTGACTTCTCCCCAGCAATAGAGCAGGGGAAGGGGCAGGGTATGGTACCGGCGAGCATGGCAGAAGAGTTCTGGGCCTGCAGCAGCATTTTGAGGCGATCAAAGGGGGCCGTGGCGGTTCGGGACACCGCACCTGAGCGAGCCACGAGGAGCCGGTTGGGGACGAGCGAGGGATGAGTGGGGCTGGCGAGGGGGGAGTAGGGCGGAGTGGACGAACCAGCGATGCCTCCGGCGATGAGGCGTTTCATGGGGTGGTCGATGATGTCCGGTATGATGACTTCGTCCCCTGCACAAGCTCAAAGGGCACGCAATCGGTAAGAACCAGGACTGAGCGGTGTTGTGTGTGAGAAAGAGAGGTATGCAGCAACCTGTGTCGATGATGTGCCTGAACCAGTAGTCGAACACACTGCTGATTGATATGTTCCTGCGCATTGCACAGAGGTCAACAGTCTGAGGCAGGCCAGCAAGTGCGCTCGGTTTGTAAAGCGAGCAAGCACTGTGCATGGTGTGTGTGTGTGTACCGAGAGGGAAACAGCATGAGGATGCGCTTGAACACTTGGAAGTCGATTCCTTTCGTGTGGTCCACGCCCATCCGATCGATCAGCTGGATGATATCATCGTCCGACACCTCTGTGCTCATGCCTGCGGTACACCCGTCATGGGTGGGGTATCAGCACGACCCTCACTCCTCTGGGGATCATGTGGTGGAGGAGTCCCAWGTGCGGTACCGATCTTCTCGAGGGCGGTGCGGATCTCGTTGGCTTCGATCAGACCGTTGCCGTTGAGGTCGATCTCATCGAACAGCTCCCTCAGCTCCTTTTCTCTG
Organism: Acanthamoeba triangularis; assembly: GCA_902749335.1. Classification (NCBI taxonomy): domain Eukaryota; phylum Discosea; order Longamoebia; family Acanthamoebidae; genus Acanthamoeba; species Acanthamoeba triangularis. The sequence goes on from CACVKS010001613.1 coordinate 10,918, forward strand.
TGGKTGCAGGGACAGGCACGAATCGTCGGGTTGAGTTCAGAAGCGCGGTCGCTGTTGCACGCTGTGGGGGAGAGGAGGACTCGTAACCTCTCCTGGGCAAAGGWGGCGAACTCGCCGTAGGAGATGGAGCCGTCCTTGTCTGCGTCGACCATGACCATCATCTCGTGCACCTGCTTGTCCGAYGACGGCAGYCTAGCCCAAGCGGACACCAGGCACACTGCGTTAGACGACGCGACCAGCCGCCTCCTCTACGGTGGTGGGGTACCCCATTCTCTGCAGGCCGGCCTGTATCTCATGCTCGTCGAGGGACCCGCTGGAGTCGAGGTCCAGCTCTTCGAACACCCGTCGGTATCGCTCTACGTTCGCCTCCTCTCTCGCCTGCCGCGGTGCAGTTTCGTTTTGAATTATTTAATAATAAAAATACGTTTTGTTTATCATTTTCTTTGGATTTGATTAGTGCTTGGTTGGTGGGAGA
>CACVKS010001615.1:0-18405 GCA_902749335.1 Acanthamoeba triangularis
GGGGGGGGAGGATGGCGGGGCATACGCCTGGCGGCAAGGCACGACCGCATTGTGGCCACACGGCAGGCCTTTGGTACACGGATAATCGCACACGCACAGCTCCGGCGCAAGATAGCACGGCTGGCTGGTCGTATGACCACAGGGCAGCGTCTTACGCACTTGCGCGCGGCAGTCACCGCATGGCTGCCAACACTTCAGCGGACAGTCGTGCTGGCACTCCCGTTTCTTGACGCACTTGCTCCAGCACTTGGTCTTTTCGTGCAGCGAATCATCAGGATGACAGCTGTTGTGACCCCACCGCCACGTCCGTGAGATATGTGTGATCGCGCGCCCGCCTCATTTTGCCCTTGCGGCTTGCGGCGTACCTCAAGGTACAGGCGTGGCCGCAGGGCAGACGCGAGTCGCACTTGAGCGTGCAGCCGCCCATCGGCGCATTCTTAAAGTCCGTGGCCTTGGCCACCACTTGTGTGTGGTCGTGCGAAATGCCAAAAATAGTAAGCAGGCAAGCCATGGCGTGAAGTGGTATTGAGCGCAAGTATGAGAGTACCGATGTTGGTGTGTGGGTGCTTCTGGCAGGTGAGCGAGAGCGCAGTACCGGCGCAGCCCTGATCTCGGAGAGTCGCCATGACCTGGCGCCACAGGGGCGAGTTGTCCTGCAGCAGCTTTGCGTTGCCGATACAGTAGAACCCCATCTTGGCCCTTGACAGGGCCACGCACACGCGGTTGGACGACCGGAGGAAGCCGATCGTGTTGTCGGCGTTGGAGCGCACCAGCGACAGGAGCACGATATCGTTCTCCTCGCCCTGGTAATTGTCGACCGAGCTGACCCGCACGCCCTCGATCTTGTTGGCCTTGAGGAGGGCGCGCAGCTCGAAGAGCTGGCCGACATAGGTGGTGAGGATGGTGATGCGCTCCCGCTCGTAGCCCTGCTGGACGAGGTAGCGGCACAGCGCGACGATGAACTCGGCCTCGTGCTTGTTACGCTTGCTGCTGTTCTCACGCTCTCGTTCCTCGCTCACCCGGTGCTCGACGAAGAACACGTCCTTACTTACGCCCTTGACGTGCGCGTACTGCCCAACCGCGTCGGCGTCCGTGAGCGCCGGATAGATGGGGGCGACGAGGCGCGAGATCTCAGGGCGCATGCGGTGCTGCACCGAGAGCGTGACGTGCGGCACGCCGTTGTTGATGAGCCTCTCGAACAGGGAGACGTCCAAGTGGTGCTTGGTCGCAAGGCTGGACGAAAGCACCATGTCGATTAACGATCGAAGTGAAGACCAACTCAAGGAATGCTCAAGGCTGTGGTACCGATAGACGGATGCTTGTGGGCGGAGCTGCTGGTGGTCGCCGATGAGGATCAGGTGCTCGGTGCGCTTAGTCAGCGTAGCGATGACATGCGCCTCCAACACCTGCAAGTGGCCGTTAATAGGTTAAGTATACTCAGTAAGGTGTGCAAGGAAGATGAGACAAGTGCGGAGCGTTACCTCAGCCGCTTCTTCGACAATGACGATTGACGGAGACATGGCCCGGATCAGCTTCTGGTACTTGGCCGCGGCCGTAGTTGTCATACCCACTATTCACGCGAATGGTGCATATGTGATGAGTGCCTAAACACAATAGAGGCCCAAGGGTGTTCCATACCGACGGCCTGGCCCTCTAGCTTAGCCAACTGCACGGCGGCTTCGATCTCCTTGCGCTCCTGGCACAGCTCCTCGTAGCTGCGGCACAGCTCAATGACCCTCTCCTTGAGTTCGGTCTTGTACTGCCGTAGCCAGTAAAAGTGGAGCCGGGCGCGGTCCGCGTAGCTCAGGCTCCACAAGTTGAGCGTCTCTAGCAGCGCCGGCGACGGCATCTTCTCGTCCTCGGTGAGATCGGCAAAGTTGACCACCTGCACCGGTGGCTCCTTCTTTCCTCCGGTCTCCCCACCTTCGAGCAGGGCTCTCTCCTCTTCGATCTGTCTGATCTCTTCTTCATCTCCTTCCTCATCTGCTGCGTCTTCCTCTTCTTCATTGCCGCGAGGCGCGTTGACGACACTCACCGCGCCCTCCTGCTCGTCTACGATTGCTTCTTCTTCTCCTTCATCTTCGTCTTCTGTATCGCCCAGCTTTTCCTTTCCCTTGTCCTTCTTCATCGTTGCCACGTCTTCTTGCAGGTCCGCCAGGCTCTGGAAGCGATTGGCCTGGGCCGTCGCCTCGTTCGCCTTCTCTCTTTGTCGCTGCTGCTGCTGCTTCTTCATCATCTTCTTCTTCTTGGGCAGCTCCAGCCAGCGCTCGAGCAGCATTGCCGACGAGGCGTCCTCAGCTTCCTCAGCCTCCTCAGCCTCCACTCGGCCCTCGTCCAGGGAGTCGATGTGGTGCGGGAAGGCCACCCCCTGCAGGTCGCTGAAGGAGAGTCTCTCCTTGCGTAGGTTTTCCAAACACTGGGTGATTTCACGTGACACTTCGTCTTGCCTGCCCAGCATATTGGAGTCATCACGAAGATGAGGAATGATACATGAAGGACTGCGCTGCGGTGAGGGGTTAACGTACGACCGCTTGACATTCCACCGGGCGCTCAGGAGCCGATGACCATGGGGCAGCTGCAGCTTCATGATGTTCCGCTCGCCAAGAATCGTGCTTGACGACCGGCCGCCGATGCGCACCACGTTCGCCTCGAACTTGTAGATTCCCTCCAAGAACTACTGGGGGGCAAGACAAGGGATTAGCTCCATCGATCCGGCTGCCGCGGCTAACCTTAGCAACAAAAAAAAAAAAAAAAAAAAAAACTGACCTGATCGAGTGCATGGTTGGTGTAGCACACGCACAGGATTGGCGGTGCCGTGCGCTTTCTGGTTTGCAGTAGCATGCGCGCGATCTTGAGACCCACAAAGGTCTTTCGGGTGGCCCAATGAAACCAGGAGCGGTCAGCGCGTTTTCAACAAAAACGAGCGAACAAAAAAAGGCCATCCGTGAAGACGGTGAGTACCTTGCCGGTGCCTGGCGGCCCTTGTATCAGGGCCAACTCGTTAGTCAGCGCCAGTCGCAGGGCCTGTAGCTGGCTTTCGTTCAGACCAGAATCGAAGGCCGGCCAGGGCTGCAGCACCGGCCAGCTGTTGGCCGGGTTACGGGCCGGGTGCCTGTCGCCCATGGCCCGATACTGCCGCCGGGCGGGCGGGAGCTGCTGCGGAGGCGGGGGCTCGGCATAGCCTCGCTTGAGGAGTGAGAAGTCGAGCGTACTGTCTGCTCCCCCACCACCACTTTAGTGTCGGGAAGTCTCAACGCCAAAGAAAGAGATACACCTACCCGGGTTGAAGTAGGCCGGAGGCCTGATCTCACTGGATAAGCAGAGCAGATAGCGTTGAAACGGAAGCGCGTCGTCGTCGATCTTCTTGAGTGCCTGTAGTACGTGGCGGTAGGCTTCGAAATAGGCGGCCGAGGACTCGGCCATCACGTACGTGCCCTCCATCTTGAAGTCAGGCTCATAGCCACGTGGGAACCTATGTGCGAGTACATGACTATTGCTCTAGTACACATCATAGCGACACCACCCTTGACAAGTGGTACCTGATCTCAATCATTCGCTTCTGGAGGGCCTTGGGGTCGCGCCTCTCCACCGTCGCCCACAAGAGGGTACGGAACCCATCACCCGAGATGCACAGCAGTGAACCGGTCAGCAAGCGCTTGGTCTTCTCCCAGTCTATATTGGAGCGGCTGAAAAGGACCGAATAAACTGATCAACCCGTGCACGCACGCACGCCCGCCCGCACCAGCACCAGCACCAGCACCAGCACCAGCACCAGCACCAGCACCAGCACCAGCCCCAGCACAGTACCTTCCCTTGAGCCCAAACTGGACAGTGTATGCGATCCCGCCCTCGCTCGATCGCATCCCGACCACTTTGACGTCATGGTAGACTCGAATGTCTCTTTGTCCTTCGCCTGTGCCGCCACAAACATTATCACATCATTATCTGATCACCTTCGGGCCATGGCTCGATACGAGGTGGTGGTACATACCGCCAAGGTAGGCCCGTATACCGTCGCGCAGCGAGATCATGCAGTCGTCGCGGAGGAGGTGGAAGTGGGTGTAGAGGTAGTGATCGACACTCGCGTAGGTACCCTTGATCACGTTCTTGGGCGTCGCGGGAGCACTGCTCGAGGTGATCTCGTCCGTAGACGGGTAGACCGACACGTCCCGGAAGGAGCCGTAGTCCAGCTCTTCGCCTCCGCGAGTCAAGTTGTCCTCATTCTCCCTGATCGACACGAAGCGCTCTTCCCTTCGTCGCTGGGCCTCCTCGTACTGGGCGCGCAGGTCGGCAAAGGCATTCTTCACTGGGTCCAGAATGTGGGACTTGTAGCTTTCGTGCCCCACAAGGCGCTCGATCGGCTCGATTGGTAGGCTGACGTCGTCGAACCGCTTGAGAAGCTCCCTGGCGAGATAGATGGAGTTGACGATGTTGCCCACGATCTTTTCGACTGGAATCGCCTTTATCACCCATTGCTTCTGAAACAGGCGCAGCTGATTGGGCCATACGGTGTTGAGGAACTGGGAGTTCAGCAGGCGCGAGAAGATTGTGTTGCACAGCGTGGCGGCCTGCATAGCGGACTGGAATCAGCCCTCAAAAAGCAATTCTCTATGATGGGGGGAGGGGGAACCGCACGTGGGCGTGGGCGTCTCGGAGGCTCTGGTGCGTCAGGAGGTCGAGCAGTCGACCGATAATCGCACCATCGAGCGTCTGCTGCGAGAGCAAGTCTTCAAGCGCTCTGAGGCTATCGGTGCTACTCCCCAGGGTGTAGACCAGAAGGTCGTCCTCGCAGCGAGCGTTGAGCCACGCCAGCATCTGCTGCTTGGCCACGAATGGGCGATAGTGGCCACCTCTCTCCTGTCGTCGTTCCCCACGGCCCTCGCCCCTCCCAGCGCCCCGGCCCTCGCCGCGGCCCGCGCCACGACCCTCGCCACGACCCGCGCCTCTGCCTCTGTCACCTGCTGAGGCACGGGCGCTGCCCTGATGCTGTTGCCTGAGGTGCCAAGCCATTCTGTTACAGTGTGCACCACGCCAGGCCCAGATATGATTGAAAGGAGAATAACCTTTCGGGGAGCTGCTGCTGACCGCGGCCGGAACCTCGGCCACGTTGCTGCTGACCACCGGCTCCCTGTGAAGGTCCAAGTAACAGGCAGGTGAGCGATTGGGCGCGAGCTTGGGAGTACAGAAGTACAATGTGGGTGTACCCTTCCTGACTTCTGGCCGAGCGATGGCGTGGGGGCAGCAAGCGCCGGTGCGGCGTCCAAGATGCAAAGCTCGATCAGCTTGTCCGCTGGGTGCTCGGCCAGCATCAGTTGGAGGTCATCTGCGTTGGTGATGTCGACTGGTGTCCCGGCCAAGACGAGCTGTGCCTCGCTGGTGCCGAACTCGGCCGCAAGCTTGCGCTGAAACGCGGCAAAGTCAGCAGTGGGCAGACGTAGTGGCCGCCTCTTGTTGGTAGCCTGCGAGCGGCACAAAAAGAGCTTCTCACTTCCCTGCTTTGTCTGCAGCCCACTCTCCTCAGGAGGCTGGTTGGTGGAGTGCAAAAGGGACATCAGTTGCAGGACTTTGAAATCATCAAATCCTTTAAAATGAATGAGAGGGGACGTGCCGCTACACGATTCGGTGGAAGTTGCCGAGGCGCCACTTGGGGGCGGGGTTGCGCGTTACGCGGTGCCGCTACAGTAGGTTGTGCCTTCTCCCTCTTGGAAGCAGAAACCGAGTTGACTGTGGAAGAGGGCGACGATGGTGCTGGGGTTGCTGTGGCGCCGGCGGGGCGCTCATAGGCAGCGACAAGACGAGCGCGCCTGGCTGCAAGCGATTCTTCGTTAAGCCTGCGCAGCCCCAGGTCGAGCTCTTCTCGAGCCCGCCGTGCTCGATCCTCCTCGTCCCGCAGTCGCTGACGCTCCATCTCCTTCTCCTGATCAGCTCGCAGACACTCTTGCAGCTCCTGCTCCTGCCTTGCGATGGTCTCCGCGGCAGTCTCTCTCCTCTCCTCTCGGATATCGTCTTTCCTCTCCGGCGCGTTCATTCCTTTCTGGCTTTGTTCCTCTCTTGTCGGTTGTGTAGTCGTTGTGAACTGTGCGAGGCAAAGGTACCTAGAGCTCTCTTCTCCCTCCCCACCCGCTGCAAGCTAAACCCTGTCCTGGACAGCGGAAATTAACTCGTGATAGTCACAAACCCCATAAAAGGAGGGGGAGGAATTTCCTGAGTGGGCGTTCGACAAGTCGTTGCCGTCGCAGAGCCGGCAACCAACCCGAACGCGAACCCAAGGTCGAGGGCGCGTCCACGACACCACAGGTAACCAACTGAGGGCCGCGTTTGAAAAATAAAGTGAGTTGTTCGCTTGGCAGCAGGCGCAGCCGCGAACACAAGTTCGGGCCGGTGACAGCGTCACAGCTATTCAGCGGGGGCGGCCAGGCCGTTCTTGGTCGGAGCCAGGAACTGCTCGATGATGTGGTGCGAAATGTCCGCAAGCTCCCTGTCGATGCCCGCGCTATCCCTGTGTACGGAAAGTAGTGAGCACGCAGACATAATTGGACGCTTACATCACCCAAGAAGAACATACGCATAAGGACCGTGGTGCTCGATGTAATACTTGAGCTTGGGCTCTGCAAGGAGGGAATAGGGGAGGTGGAGGGGAGAAGAAATGAGTGAGAGACCGCAGAGGGAGGATTTGGGAGGCGTGACCGTACCAGTACCACTGCCTCGCAGCGTAGCCACGCACCCGTTCTCAAAGAAGAAGGTGATCATATGCGTGGACGAAGAGGTGGGCAGAATCGCCTTCTTGTCTGGCCGAGAGCTGTCGTAGCCTACGAGCGCGCATCCGGTTCCGGTTAGCAAGGTACTCCCGCAGTAAAGACGTGCACCCCTCCTGCACCATAACCATATCCTCTGCTCTCCCTCGATTGGGCGACGAACCGGTGGTGAGGTCTCGAATGTTCTTGATCTTGTAGGGTCCGCAGGCCTCGCTGTATTGGCCATTGTTGCGAATGCGCCCGAAGATGGTTTCCATCAATGCCGGGTCGTAACAGAAAAAGTAGCGGTTGTTGGTGGCGTAGTAGCCGTATTTCTGTGCGCGTGTGTCATGTGCAGTACCAAGTGAGGCCTCGTCGCCGAGTGAAAAGCTAGGCAGGGAGGGTTGTTATAGGGTTCGCCGTACCTCGTGGAGCGAATGGAGAGTGCGGACGACCGTGCTGCGCTGGGAGTACAGTTCGACTGCCATTTCGGCAAAGACTGCCGCAGCACGCACACCGTCCTGTGATCACAATAAAATACACGAGGCAAAGAAAGGCGTCGAGTCAGGTCAGGCCAAAGGAGCGCATGCGCCCACGAAGCGGGGATCAAAGGATCCGCACCTTGTCGCGGCACACGTCACCGACCATGAAACCGATGGCCTCTTCGAAGGCGTAGAGGAAGTGATAGCCCTTGGACGTGAGATCCGCGGCCACACTGCCCAGCCATTTGAAGCCCGTCAATGTTTCCTGCATCGATTGATTAGTGCCACGTCTCGATCATCAGTGTCTCCTCACGGTGCACGTCTCATCACCACACTCTAGTACACACTCTGTGGAGAAAGATGTACGTCATAATAAAACCCCTCTTTGGCGGCCATGGCAGAAAGCATCTTGGAGGAGACCGTGGTGTTGAGCATCACACACTTGTCGACCGGCACCTCGGGATGAGCCGCGGAGAATTTTTGCCACACCCAGTGCGCGAGCAGTATACCGATCTCGTTGCCGGTGAACACCTTCCAGCTTCCACTACAACCACCATACAGTTTGCCACTCTGCTTAGCGCAAACGCAAGAAAAGAAAAGAAGGGAAGGGAAGGGAAGGGAAGAAAAGAAAAGGAAGGAAACACGCGCGTACTCGTCCAGCTTCTCAGCAACGGCCAGGCGATCGGCGTCGGGATCGTTGGCGAGAATGAGAGGCGATCCGACTGAGTCAGCTCGCTGGATGGCGAGCTTGAGAGGGCCCTTGCCCTCTTCCGGGTTGGGGAAGGCCACCGTGGGGAAGTCCGGGTGCGGCGCGATCTGCTCCTCCACCGGAATGTAGGCCGGCAGATTGAAGGCCTGTCCCACATGTCGTGGTCAGAATGTGTGCTATGTGCACTTTCCACCACTCGCATCACCACCCAACACCCATGGCACACAAGAGGAAGGAGCCTATGGAAGACCTACCTCGAACGCCTTGGCGACCCAGGGGGTTCCAACACCGTGCATGGCCGTGTACGTGATCTTGAGATCGGACTTAGCGTTGGCCTCCCTGCACGGTGGGCAGCGCACAGGTGTTAAGAGCCTTTGCCGGATAAGGAATCGAAAGGGTGTGGGCAATCATACTTGTTGTACGAATACTGTTGAATGTCGGTGAAGTAGTTGGTCTCGACGTCGGCAGTGGGATCGACAAGCCGGCCAGACTGAGCGCTCTACATAATGAGGGAAGTGTGACATTGGGGTTACCGTGAATGAGGTGATACGGCATAAAGAATGGTTGATGTGTTGGGACAGCAGACATACCTGCTTCAACAGCGCGTCGACGTCGACGTCCCAAGGCTGGAGGTTCTCCTCGATGCACTTGGCGATGCCCTTATCGTGCGGGGCAACGATCTGGCAGCCGTTATCCCAGTACACCTGAGGTAGCGCACACGGTCGTCATCAAAGTGAGTCTCCTGACGCGTCGGGCCAGCGCTATACTGTCGTTGTTGTTGTTGTTGTTGTTGTTGTTGTTGTTGTTGTTGTTGTTGTTGTTGTTGTTGTTGTTGTTGTTGTTGTTGTTGTTGTTGTTGTTGTTGTTGTTGTTGTTGTTGTTGTTGTTGTTGTTGTTGTTGTTGTTGTTGTTGTTGTTGTTGTTGTTGTTGTTGTTGTTGTTGTTGTTGTTGTTGTTGTTGTTGTTGTTGTTGTTGTTGTTGTTGTTGTTGTTGTTGTTGTTGTACCTTGTAGCCGTTGTCGTCCTTGGGGTTGTGTGACGCGGTGATCATCACGCCCGCCGCGGCCTTCTTCAGAAGCACGGCGTAGGGCACCAGCGGAGTCGCGGCCAGCTTCTCGAACAAGTAGACCTTGAATCCTGCACGAGTCGTGCCGCAACCGCTCGGATGTTTTAAATCAAGCAGACTTGACCAAAATCAAAATGAAAATGAATAGAATCGATTTTAAATTTGAAGCAAAATTGAAGCAAAATTAACGAAGTCACGCAAACTGAGATGTCAGTACCTTTGGAAAGGAGGGCGGCAGCGGTGAGCTGAGCAAAGCGGAGGGAGTGGTGGCGGTGATCGTGACCGACGACCACGCCCCGCTCCGCAGAATCAGCAGAACCGGTGAGGAGGTAGACGGCAAGGCCCTGGGAGGCCTGGGTGACGGTGAGCTCGTTCATGAAGGCGAACCCGGCACACATCTTGCCCCGCAGCCCTGCAGTGCCGAACGAGATGCGGCCCGCCAGGCGCGTGCGAAGGCCCGCCTCGTCGCCTGCGGCCAGCAGATCGCTCACCTCGCGCCTCGTCTCCTCGCACTTGTCCCATTCCAGCCAGCGCTCCGCCCACCCCACCACTTCCGCTGCCACGCCTCCCTTGTGTCCGCTGGCTGCCATGGCTTGGTGGTTGCTTTGGTGGTGGCTCCTCCTTGGCAAGTTCTTGTTGTATTGGCGGCACACACCTGGCGCATGCCAAGAAAATGAAAAAGAAATTGTTTTTCCTGCTCGCTTTCGCTTGCGGTTACTCCCAAACGCACAGGCTTTTGTCCCACGAGGCCGACCACACGCGCTGCGTGGTGCCGGGAACGGTGACAAGAGCCGATATGGCATCGTCATGCACGTCCTGCAAGACCTGCAAGACCATGCCGTAATCACGATGTTCATCCGAGTTATCACCGTTGGCTCTTCTTGCATGCTGGTCAAGGGGGTGAGGCAGGAGTACCTGAGTTGGTTCCTTGGTGCTGGTGTTCCACACGATGATCGTCTTGTCCCAGCTTCCGCTCCACACGCACGTGTCGCTGTAGATCAGCAGGGAGTACACCTTCCTGAGGTTGTTGTGCCAAAGCCAAAGCGCATTGTGAGTCCTCTAACTTGGCCTCACCCTCATTGGCGGTCTCACGTGAGTGAAGAGCAGCGAGCGTACTGGGAGTGCTTGCTGAGGGTGTGCGTCATCGAACCATCAGAACCACGCCACACTCGAATCGTGTGATCTTGGCCGCCACTCCAAACCTGCACTCGTCAAGCTTTGAGCGTCTCAACATCAATGTTAAGGAGGGATTTAAATACCTCATCACCCACGGCCAGGAGGCACGTGATGGGCTTTGTGTGTCCCTTCAACTCGTCGATCTTGGCGAATGTCTGCGCATCAAACCTCACGATGGAAGTACCCACCGCGGCCCACACCTTGCCCTGGTGCTCCACCACGCTCCAGACCGGCACCGCGCCCAGCTCATGCACCATACGGCAGCGCAGGTCCCGCACGTCCCAAATGTACAGCTTGCCCGACAGAGACCCGCACCACGCGTTCCCATCGATGGCCCTAAAGGAGAAGGAGTTAAGGAAGTAAGTATTTTTAAGGAAAAAACTAAATGGTGATAGCACTCGGAGTCAGTGGATGTACCTCATTGAGCAGATCTCCTCGCCGAACCCGCCCAGAACTCGAATCATCTTCCCCTCCTATGAGTGTGGCCAGCCGTGAGACCAACGATTGATTGCCTGCTGTGTGCGCGGCAGAGGAGGTATGTGGTGGAACACGCGGTGGTGCGTACCTTGGCTTTCCAGATTTTGATGGTCTGATCGACGGAAGACGTCCAGACCTGGTAACCTCCTGCCTCGCCGCCTTCCACCGCCATGATGCACAACACCCGTTTGGCGTGCGCCAATTTACTGGAAGAGAGAGTAAAGTAATGCGTCATTGTAAGATTCGCGCAAGTCTCATCAATGATTGAGGTCTTGAGTGCCAGGAAATAAGAACGAACCTGTACAATAGTTCCTCTGATGATGCATCAAAAATCCACAACGAGCCGTCGGAGCATCCTGCCCACACTGAGCCCTGTAGACCGCGAGGCCAATGAGCAACGCGGAGGGAGAAGGCTTGTAGCCATGGTGCAGTGATAACGTACGTTGTCTACTCCGGTGGTCATGTCCCCGCCGCGTGGGATGAGCGTGAGGCATTGAATCGCGTCCGAGACGAGTGAGTTCACCCGTTTGCTCATGCGGAAACTGCCCAGACGCGTGAGGAAAATGCGTCCCAATTGTGAGCGCAACCCAATGAATAAAATTCTGACTGTACGTACTTCTTCACGATAGCTATCTGCCTGGAGGGTTCCAACATTCTCTGTAGGCCGGCCAACTCCTCATAGACCCACCCAAAGGAGATGGCGGCGTTCTGTCCCGAGGGTTGTGAGTGATTGGTTACCCGGCCAAAGTAGTCTGTCAGTTGTTGCCACGTTACAAGGGCGCGCGTACGTTGTGGTTGAGGCAGGCAGACGCAGCACTCGTGATCCTTCCTTTCCATTCGGCCTCCGCCCCTTCCCAGCTGGGATACTCTCGGAGCTTTGACCTGAGCCCACCGTCTCCCCAGTCAGTCGACGCGCGACACAACACGCACTCCGCAAACGCACATTTCCAGTTTGATGTCGCTTGTGGGCGGGGAGGTGAGTTGAGCGGGACTCGAGGCGTGGCTGCCCACGAAGAGGGTCAGCAACAGACGCCCGAAGTAGGTGATGTCGTCCGCCTGGCCCGGCTCCCTTTCGCTGTTGACCCAGTTGAGCAGGCCCTCGATCGTGCTGATGAACTTGGGCTGCAGGTCGTCGTTGGACTGGTGAAGCTGCCATACGTGGCGGCCAACAGGTGAGTGAAGAAGCCGATGGGGGCGGGGGTGGGGAATGGCAGTCGACATTGTCGTACCAGAATGTTGGAGGCGTCGAGCTGCGAGCCGAGCAGAAAGGGTGGCGAGACGCTGCTCAGGAACATCATTGCCCGGCATAGTTGTACCGCCACATGAATCGTCTGCTTCCACAGGGTGCCGGAGTCTAGCAGCCCACCAACGTCAGTCAAAAAGCACCGACGGAATGATGAGCGCAGGTGTACCCGAATCGTTGGCGTCCTTGCCGCTGAGGTACTTGGAGAGCAGGATGCCCTCCGAGGGCTGATCGATGGCGAGCCCGATTTCCACGGCACCAGACGCATCTCTGTCCGACACCCAAATGCCCAGGATCCTCTGCACATACTGGCGCATCGTCGCGTCCCTGATCATTTCGGTTTCCGTTGTCCATCACCGTGGCCGTGGGTGAGGGTCCAGTCGGGTGTCCAGCCATTTTTCTTTTTGAAGAATTTAGAGTTATAAGAGTTAAGATTGTGGACGTACCCAGAGAGCCAGGCGATGCACTTGATGTTGTCGACAGCGGCCGCGAGCAAGGCAGCGCTGGGGAAACGCATCGAATACCTGCGAATCAGCACCTTGGCTTGGTGCTTCGATTCCACGTCGCTCCACTCGTCGTACTGCGTCTGGGATTCATTCTGATTGATCAGGTGGGTGCCAACAAAGCACAGGACACACAACACGACGCTCAACACGACACACGACAAGCCCCATGACAGGACAAGACTTCACCTGAGCGCGCAAACTAGTCCAGTCTTCGGCGGAGAGCATGAGATGCGTTTCGCGAGGAATGAGCTCGGGCACGAGGGTGTCGACCCGTACCCGTGCCACATCGTCGCACGTCACAAAACATCGGCCGGACTCGACAGCCGCCACCACCTGCGCCCAGGCGAACATGTGGGGCACGAACGCACGCTTGTCCGCCCCGACTATAGCGAGCCAAGACAAAGGTCCTTGGTCAGCCTCCACGGCTAGCTGCAATGGGCAGTTCTTCTTGGGGGAACGACGCACCGGCGTTGTGTCGCGTTGACATGGTAGCCGGCGTCGTGCGCTGCTTGTTGACAGAGGAGGGCGAGTCGGCGGTGGCTCGAGTGTGATTCGATCGCGAGTGGTCCCGCTTGTGCTTGTAGCGAAGGAGGCAGTGCGAGCAGGGCAGCTCAGTCTGCGCGTCACTCATAAAATAGTCGAATGCACCCGAGCACTCGAGAGAGGTGCCTAGAAAGAACAACATTAGATCAGCACGCTCAGCTCGGGGATGTTGTAGCGGGCCTCTGCGCTGTGCGTACGGGTCGAGGCCACCAGGCTGCTCATGGTTCGAACGATCTGATTCGCCATAAGGGAAGCCTTCACTGAAGGGCTTCCAGGACGAGCGTGTTTTTCCCACACCGTAGCTTTAAAGATCATCGCCTGCAGCACACACGTAGGATTCTATTCAACCAAAGCGAGCGAGGTCTCGTCGACAAAAGGGTGTGTACCGTGTCCGACCCTGCTGCAGCGTCGATAAGGTTGTGCTGAGCCCTGCGGCAGGCACGGCACAAGGTCAGATGTGTGTTTTCGAAGGAAAGGGAGGGGCTTACCTGGCGCGGAGACTCTTGACCACTTCGGAAGAAAGCGGCCGAGCGGTGATGATCACCGCGGAGCAGCCGTCGTCGAGCTCGTTGGTGAGCGCCGCGCCGTGCGCCCAGAAGGCGTCCAAACCCAGCCGTACCCCGTAGTCCCCGCCGAGCTGGTCCTCTGTGCGTCGGCCACCGATAGTTGCCACCACCATAGTTAGTATCGACCAAGCCAAGGAGCGTCGTGCCGTCTGTGAAGGTTCTATGCTGCATGTGTAGTGCGTACCCGACGCGCTGGCACTGACGTTGTGAAGCAGGCGCAGGAGGAAGCGCGAGAGGAAGCCTGCGGGCAGGAACGGAAAGATCCACCACCGCTCGAACTTGACGTCGCCCTCCATGCCGCCCAGGTGCAGCTCGGACTCTTCATCTGATCCGGCGGCGGCGGCGGCCAGGCGGCGCGGACTCTTCCCGCCTGCAAGGGCGGTCTCCACTTCGGTCTTGTAGATTTGCATCTCGGCCTCGAAGTGATCGTTGGCCGGTCGACCCAGGAAGGTCACCCACTTGACCCAGTTGTAGGGCACCACATCTGGGAACAGGGCCGGAACGAACGAAACGCCCTTGGCCAGGAAGTCATCCAAGCCACGCTCGCGTTCGTCGGCCGCTGTGTGAAGCCGGGCAGCGGGACTCCACAGGACTTCCATGGTTTCGAGCAGGCCGTGCACCCGCGCGTAGAGGTGGTCCGGCACGAAAGCCTTCGGAGTCATCGGCGTGCTGCCCTGCGGCGGCGCCTTCCACAGTGCGGCCAGGTGCTTGTGGTGCAACACCCCGCCTTCGACGAGGCTAGGCTGCTCTTCGAGCGTGCGATTGATAACTCCAATCAGCCACCGCAGGTCCACTGCGAGCCACCACCGCCCGCCTCGTCGCTCGAGCTCGTCCTCTTCTTCCGCTTCAGCGTACTCGCGCTCATCGTCCTGGTCCGAGTCATCGGAGCGAGCGTCGTCCGCCGGTCGATCGTCATCGTCGTCAATGATTGAATCTCTTCTTTCGGCCGAAAGGAGGCTCTCGGAGTTGAACTCAGCATGGCGGCCTCGCCGCGCCTGGCTGGCCCGGCGAGTGGACTGGTCGACGCCGAGGCCGGAAAGCGCTGGGAACCAGAAGGCGGAGCCCATCGCACACAGGTGGTCCCGTACCTGCCTCGTCTTGCGCCGGCGCTCCCTGCGCGAGTCGGCAGGAAGCACGATGTGGCACAGCTCCAGCAGCGCCCGAAACTGGGTCGATGTGATGACCGGGAGCTGCAGCCCGCCCAACCGATTCTCGCCCTGGGCATATTCGCGATCAGTAGAATCCCAATGGATATCATTATCATATAGATTATCATGGGATC
Organism: Acanthamoeba triangularis; assembly: GCA_902749335.1. Lineage (NCBI taxonomy): Eukaryota > Discosea > Longamoebia > Acanthamoebidae > Acanthamoeba > Acanthamoeba triangularis. Next base: position 14,785 of record CACVKS010001615.1, read on the forward strand.
ATTTAGAGCAAATAACATTTAACTAATACCTCGTGTACGGGGCCAGCATTGGCGCCGCTCTGGACCCACTCGTGCCACTCAGCGGTCTGTTGGGCGATCATCTTCTCGACCAGGAGGAAGGACAGGGGCACCTGCTCTCTGGTCCTGTGGCAGGTGGTCAGTGGGCGATACATCACATGCCGCGAGCAGCGGGAGTGTTAATTGGTCGCACCTTATCTCTTGCGAAGCAATCTGTCTGATCTTCTCCCTGAGCTCTGCTATCGAGTCATCATCGCGGACGCAGCTGTGGCGGGCGGCAGAAAGTACTGTGCTTTAGTTTTTCGCTCTGCCCCGAGATGGAGTGGAAATGAAGGCCAGTCAGTACCTCACTGCGGTGGCAAAGCGGATGGTCGGGTAGAGCGTGGCGTATTTGTTGAGGACCACGTTGTGGTAGTTGTCGATCTTGGCTCCCTCGAGGTGTGTGCCCACCACAACGATGTCCGGAGGGGAGACACCTCGACACACCGCGTAGATAGCCTTGAACCAGCTCTCCTGCACATATGAGCCCACGTCATTGTCGATGTCAGCCACAACCTCTCATTTCACTCCAGGCTGCCGGCGCAACGCACCAGATGGGACTCGGAGTCAGAGCGTCGGACGTCCCACACCACGACAAAGACCGTCTTGCGTTCGTTGGACCAAAACATGTCGTGAATCGCTCTGGCTCGACCTGGTGTCACGTTACAAAGAGAATGAGGGCCTTCGTTTCGCTCTTCGCTCTTCGCAGGATAAATGCGGACAAATGAGCGAGGAACGAAGGAACGAAGAACGAAAAGCGAAGAACGAAGAACGAAAGGCGAAGAGGAGAATGGCCGTGATCACGCACCACTGAACTCCCAGAATTGAAGAAGCTGGGTGCTGGCGTCGGTCAGTGAATCGAGGAGAGGAGAGAAATCCGCCTGCTTGGCCGCAATTGCGTTATCCTCAATGCAGATGCCCTTCCGCTGGTTGCGGACGATCTTGGATCCCAGTAGTTTAGATTCTCGCTTGAACGAGTCACTGCGCAGGCTCTGAATCAAGGACGTCTTCCCCACTCCAACTACCCCGATTCGAGAGCGACCATGAGCGGAACCATCCAATAAAGAAATGTACCACACGCACACACGCGCCACCGCACATGTTATCGCACACGGCATTGTTGAGGGAGATCGCACCATCGCCAAGGACGTAGACCTTCGATCTCGAAGGAGACCAGTGGGAGGCCAGCATCTCCCAGAAGTGCTTGACCAGCGCCTGCGGCGCGGGTGGGGCGGTGGAGACGAACGCGGGATCGGCCGGCGCCGCACGCGGAGCGGCGGTCGACAGGATCTGGAGGTAGGTGGTCATGTGCAGCGACGCCCTGTTCTGCTCGATGTCCAGCCTGGCCAGGCTGAACAGAAAGCCAATCGACTCGGGCAGCCAGCTCAGCTGATTCTCGCGCAGGTTCAATTCCTTGAGGTCGTCCAGCGCGCCTGTCAGACAGGTGGCGTCAGCCGAACAGAATGCTAAGAATGTGGTGAGGCCAGACCACTGCTACTGCTGGCCTCGCTCGGCTGCCAACGCACCGATCTCGTAGGGCAAGAGGGTGAGCTGGTTGTAGGCCAGGTTGAGGGAGTTGAGCTGAGCGAGATTGCCCAGGGAGGAGTGGAGGCGCGAGAGCCGGTTCTGCGACAGGTCCAGCTTGCGCAGTGAGGTGAGCTCGTACAAGGACCAAGGCACCGCAGCGATGTCGTTGCCCCGGGCCTCCAGCACCTGCAGGCCATACATACCACCAACAACTATTTGAGTTATGTGATTGGTCGGCCCACAAGAATGAGTCTCCGTACGGTGAGGTGCTTGAGGCAGCCGATTTCGGTGGGCAGGGAAGTGAGCCTGTTGAAGGAGACATAGAGGTGGCGCAGGTTGACCAGCCGGCACACCTCGACGGGGACCTGGGTGAGCTCGTTGAGGGAGAGCACCAGCGTCTGGCACGTGAATTGGAGGCTGGCCAGCGAGGGCTTGCCGGCGCTGAACGCATGCCACACGCCGTCGTTCCTGAGCGCGTTGGCCAGCAGGTTGAGCCTGGGCACCCACACGACACACGCGCGACACTCGCAGTGGTCAGCTGATGGGGTGAAACACTCGCCGCGCACGGATACGAACCGTTTGGCGGGCAGACTGTAGATCTGTTCGAGGTGCTGGGCCACCTCGGCCGCGCTGGTCGACGGGGCGAGCTTGAAGGCCTGGTCGTTCCACTGCTGCAGAAACTTTTGCTCCTGCCGCCGCTCTCGGCTGCGCGCCCTCTCGCGCGCCTTTTCCTTCTCTTCCGCCTCTGTAACACAACGATAACAAGACCTGTGAGGTGCCTGTGGCCGTGGACGACGACGACGTGTTTGGCGGGAAACGGCGTACGCTGCTTGGCCTTGGCGATGAACGAGGCCCGCGCGCTGGGGCTGATCGAAGTCGAGAGCCGGCTGTCGCTGCTGCTGCCGAACTGCGCGGCCCACGAGGTGGTGGCGTGGGCTGTGTCGTCCGACTGGCCCTCGCCTCTAAGGTAGTACTCCAGATACAGCTGCCATGTCACCAAATCTCTGCCTGCACAACGAACACAAGCGTAAACAGCGAACGTCTGTGCGTTATTGCGTGCGCGGTCGTGCAGTGTCAGTACCTTGTACAAGCTTGGTGCGATGGGCGCGGAGGAGAGCTAGCATGCGTTTCACTGACTCCCGCGGCAGGAGCGCTCCCTGCGGTCCTACCAATCCTCCGCCCTCTCGCCGCACGCTCTCCGGCGTCACCGGCGCCTCCGCCGCCTGCTGTCGCACCTCTGCATTACATCAAAGAAGAAGAAGAAAGCTTAGAGCGCCGTTCAATGCCCAGCGCGATTGCACGCGGCGGATTACCCTTGTTGGGCGCGGGCGCAAACTTGCGCGAGGCGATAATGCTCCCCAGCACTGACTTGCGCCCGCCCTCCTGCGAAACCGGCGGTTGTTGATCTCTGTAGCGCTCCTCGAGATGGTCCAGTTGCCGCTTCATATCGTTCATCTTTTCCCTGTCGGCGGACAGAAGGGAGGTGCGTCTGTTAACTATGAGTTCAGAACAGGCGCCTCACATACACGGGTACCTGTCGCTGGCCATGGCGCGGTAGCGGGAGGCCACCTGCTCCAGGGAGTTGGCCGCCTCGGACTCCCGCGCCCACCGACGCTTGGTCTCGGGCGTGGCGCCGTGCGATGCACTTGAGCCGAGCGCTCCGATGGCGGCCTGGCCGGCCAGCGACGACGACGACGGAGAGACCGACATGGACGAGGCAAGTGCCGACGATGACTTGGACGGCAGGGCGGAAATGATGGTGGTGGATCGCGCCGACGCTGCTGGCGGCGGCTTGAGCAACTGGCCCTCAACGCCCGTCGTGGGCAGCCGACTGGTCGACGCGCTGCGGAAGCTGCCCAGGGCCGCGGAGCGCTTGCCGCCCACGGGTGAAGAAGTCGGGGAGGCCCCGGGAGACGCAGTCCAGCCCCCTCGAGGAGAGTCCGCCAGCGACGGCGACGGCGACGATGGCGATACCGAGTAGGCCGACACCCGATGCGCGCGCGCAGTTGATGGAGACGAGCTGCCTGGTATACTAAC
>CACVKS010001618.1:0-13205 GCA_902749335.1 Acanthamoeba triangularis
AGAACCTATTCGGACTGCTCCACTTCATGGACCGCGACGACATCCCCATCTGGGCCGGCCAGGCCTATGCCTCGGCCGAGATCGACTCGGGCGACTATGGCTGCCGCTACGCCAAGACCGTGCCCCTGTTCCCCAAGGGCAAGATCTGGGCAGACACCATTCTGGGACTCAACCGCCGCTACCCGCACCCGCCCGAGAACCGCAACTACTACCCCAACTACACGACCGTGTTCGAGCACCTGCCGCAGGAGGTGGCGGCCACGTCGGGTCCGGTCTACTTCCTCTCGCTCGGGGCGTTCAGCACCATCGACTTCCTCTACCGGGCCAATCCGTGGCTCGTCCAGAGGGTAGACCGCATCTTCGTCATGGGCGGTGCCGTCTTCGTGCCGGGCAATCTTTTCTTCCCCAAGGGTCACGCTCCCAACACCGTTGCCGAGTGCAACATGTACGTCCTCGTTCCACCTTAACACATTCTTGGCATTTTTGTGTTAAAATCCCTCTTATGTTACCGTTGCTTACAACATGGTACTCTACAGCTACACGGACCCGGAGGCGGCTCGCGCGGTGTTCACGTCGGGCACGCCGATCACCCTGGTACCGCTGGACGCCACCAACGCGTTCCAGCTGACCTGGGACTGGCTTAACAGCTTCAGCGCGAGCGCCAGGACCAAGGAGGCGCGCTTCTGCCACGACCTGCTGGCGCTGATCAAGAACAACTCGGCCTCGACCTCGATGTACTCGCTGTGGGACCCGCTCACGGCGGCCATCTTGGCCGACCCGTCGCTCATTGTCGAGGAGGTGACGCTCAACATGACCGTGGCCCTCACCGGCGACCAGGTGGGCCGCACCGTGATCGACGACGTCGAAGGCAAGCCGGTGCAGGTGGTGCTCGAGGCCGACCCCAACTTCTTCAACGTCTTCGTCAACAAGCTCAACCAGTGGCCCTACTACGACTAAGTTTGCCCCATGTGGCCCTATGTTTGATACATATCCATATTATACTATACTATATACTGTACTGCCTGGCGTAAGGAGGTGGAGAGTGGCCTTACGGGTGTGTCCATCGCGCGACGTAGCTCGCAACCAGGTCGCGGGCTCGGCGAGCGGCCTGGTCGGTGAAGATGGCCTTTAAAACGCTCCGCTCACCAACCAACCGGATCCGCTCTAACCAGGCATCAAAGGCCCGCAGCAGCTTATTGGCCTCGTCCACCCGACACACCTCGACCACTTTGTCATGGTCAGAGAAGCACGCCTTGAGCAGGTTGATCAGCCCCGGGGCCGACAGCTGGAAGCTGTGCCAGTCGTTGTCCCCGCCGGCAGGCAGCGCACAGGCCCAGTCGGTGGCATGGGCCAGCAGCCGCACCACGCGCCGATCGACCTCGCCGGCGCAGCTGCTTGACGCCGCCGCCAGCTTCACGCAGCACCGCAGGGCCTGCTCGCCGTCCTTGTTGGCGTTGGGCGTCGCCTGGTCGCGCTGTGCGTGGTCCAGTAGCAGGCGGCTCAAGCGGCCCACCCACGGCTGCAGGTTCTCCCCGCCGAGAGGCGACTGGGCCAGCACGTCTGGCAATGTGATGTCAACACATCACCCTCAAGCAGTGCGTGTCGTTGGTCGTGTTGTGTGTTGTGTCGTGTGCGATGTCGAAAGCGTCGGGGAGTACCGATGGTGCCGAACAGACTGACCAAGTGGTGATTGTTGGTGAGAGGGACTTGCGCAGAGCGCTCCAGGAGCTCGATGATGGACTCCATGAGAGGAGGCAGCCGGGGTCGCAGCACGTCCGCATCACTACACTCGTTAATGAGGGCACGCAGCAGGAGGTGGACTGATCCACTCTTGTCCCGGTTACTTGGGAGCAGCAGACAAGGCTCCTGTTACGGTTGATTGCAATTGGCTGGGATAAGTTGCGATTGGCAGTGGTGGTAGAGAGTCAGCGCGGACCTTGAACCCACGAATAACGTAGTCCAGCCACCCGACAGCCACCTCGGCCACTTCGGGCACCAACCCGAACCGCAAGCTGTGCTGTAGAAGGTCCATGAACTCGAACATCTGCTTCGAGCCAGTTGCCGTTAGCGCCCAGAGGGTGGGTGACACGCCACGCGTGGCGCGGTGCGCACCCCGTGCTCGGGCTGGATGCGCCCGAGCGCCCACATCTCGTCGCAAGCGCACACCGCGCGCCTGACGGGCGCCAGGTCCTGAAAGCTGCCCTCCTCGTCCCCGAAGTGCTGGCGGTGTACCGCATCACCTGCATTCCACACATAGCTCAGTAGGCTGGAAAGAAAGCTTCACGCTCGACCTAGACCAGAGCGGGAGGCAGCAAAGGTAGGTACGCACAGATGGCAACGGACAGTTGCTCCACGCAACGCAGCCCTGCGCCCACATGGCTCGTCCCGGCGGCCGCGGCCTGAAGTCGCTCGACCACTTGGCCCAGCGTTGTCACCAGCAGCCCGAGGAATCGGTCCCGGTCTTGGCTCTCGATCAGCAAGGCCCAGTCGCATATCACTCCGAACACGCGGTTCAGTAGAGCGTCGGCGTCGCTCGGCTCAGAGGCGTCAGCGTCGAATGCCACGCGCGCGAGCCAGCGGCTGCAGGTGGTAATGACCCTGACCGCCACCATGGGCTTGTTCTCCTGAGTCATTGTCGACGACCGCGCTGTGTAGCGCAGCTGGGGCTCCAGGCGAGCGGACATGGCGCGCTCATGTGCGTGGCGGGAGGCGGTGGTCTGGAACAGGACGTCGACCAGGCCGCCCATCAGGGCCACCATGTGCTCGTCGTGGCCCAACTTATAGATGAGCGTGGGCAAGAGCCCCTCCGCTGCCGCACGCACTCGCAACTGACGCACAACGCACACGACGCACACGACACGCACGACACACACGGATGCAACAGTGTGAAGAGGAGTCCAGTGGGGAGAAAGGGACTCGGGGTCGGTCGTACGCGCGGATGGGTGAGTGCGTCCAGAGTGACGGAGATGCAAGCCGGCACTTCGCCCGTGCGTGGCTCCAGCAGCCAATCGGGGACATAATGGCAGGCAGCTACCGCACCGAAAAGCCATAGTCCCCCTTCTCTGTACACCATCACCAGCCGCACACGACATCACATTTCTCAAATCACCACACACACGACACACACTGAGGCACACGAAGGGGTGCGTGCTGACCGTGAACGCCAGTCGGTGGCGGGGGGACATAGGAGGTGCTTTTGTAGGGCCGGTTCGACCAGGCATTGCAGTTCGTCAACAGCCGTGCTCCAAACTATGAGGATGAACCACAACCGGCTGAGTGCGACTAAATGAGGTAGGCCCTCTGCGTGACACGTTCCCACATCGAATCAATCAGCCACCACACAACGCGACACACGGGCGATGGACTTGAATTGAGTCTGCGGTACCTTCCTTCACCGCGCCTTGCTGTGTCATTTCGTAGAGGAGCTCTTGAAGGTCGGCCGGTAGCTGCTGTGTGCTGTGGGGCGCATTCAGACTCGCGTTGGCCATGACCTCGTCACAGCACAGGGTCACCAATCGCTCCACGCCCGGCTTGAGCGCGTTGTGCAACAGAGCCTCCAGCCTATAGGTTGATGAGTTGGGGGGTGTCAACCAAATCAAGGCCACAGGACCCAAAGACGAAGTAGTCAAGGCGTGGTACAATTCCGAGTGGTCGGTCTTGGCTTCGCGCAACCGCTTCACAATCCACTCGCCGGCCAGGTTTGTCGCGTGGATGGCCACCTGCTGGTCCTCCTCCCCTTTTCCTTCGCCCACCCGGAGGCAGACAAGCAAAGCCTTCTGAAGAGCCTCTTGCGCGGCGGCATCGCACCCGAGCGCGTCCAGGGCGGCCATCCGCTCGCCGGCCGACATGTCCGTGTTGAGAGCCAGCAGCTGCAACACCACCTACTATGGTACGCTCCAGCCGATCCGAGTAGTGCCATCGCCAGAGAGGCCCAAACCTAAAGTAGTCCTGACCCCATATCTCGTGTGCTCTTGCAGAAGTTGCCCAAGCTACGAGCACCCACCTACCTCGTCCGCGCGATGTGGAAGGACCACGACGGCATCGGGAAGCTGTTCTGGGCCATCATCGCCGGTATCCTGGAGCTGTTCCTGTGGCTTATCTTCCTCATCATGCTGGTTATCGTCTTCCCGTTCTACATCATCATCGCCCCCATCTACTACATCTGCGTCAAGCGGGACTGCCCCTGCCCCGACTCCTTCGTCAACTACTTCCGCATCTGCTTCCTCGCCTCTGCCGTTGTTCTCGTCTCCCTCGGGTCCACTTGAAGTCAAAACGCCACAACATGTCGTCCTTCAAATATTTCACATTCCTGACCCAGAGCCCTTCCCGCTTCTGTGATTGGGTTGGTGATAAAGCGCAAGTAGTGCGTATGCTCAAGTTGGGCGACATGTAGAGGTATGATTGTGGATATGGGGATATGTACACGCGAAGAAAGCACTTACAGAGGTGGGAAGGGGTAATTGGGGCGATCCAAGAGGCTTGGCCAATCAATCAATCACCAGCAGCACGAGCCGCTACTCTGCGGCGCGGCCGGATCCTGCAGCTTGATGCCAGTGCCCGCCCCTATGCCGATGCTGCCACCACCACTGGCCTCACTGCGCCCCGCCAGTTTCGTGATGTGTGTCGTGTCAGAGAAGTGGTCAAGCAGGGTGCGGCCTATGCGTTGCAGAGGAGCGTACGTCTGTTGGAGGATCTCCGAGACCAGGTTGACAAAGGCGGTCTCCACGTTGGACGAATCCTTGGCCGAGGCTTCGATGAACTGCAGTCCGTTCTTCTCGGCAAATCGCTGGGCGGTCTCGGTGGAGACCACCTTCTTGGGCATGTCGCACTTGTTGCCCACCAGGATGATGCTCGGCTTGTTCACCAGGCTCGACGACGATGAACCGTAGCCGTGGTGGCGAGCAATGTCATCCAGCCACGAGTTGACGTTGTCGAACGAGGTCTTGTTCGTCACATCATACACCAGCACAATGCCGTGCGCGCCCCTGGTGTCGCACACACGCACACGACAAACGACACGCGCAAGCGACAAGCACACGACCGGACTAAGGAGAAGGCAAACAAACACACGGATCCGAAAAAGAAGAAGAAGGGTACCGATAGAAGCTTGCAGTGATATTTCGGAAGCGCTCTAGGAAGAGAAGTGGTAGGCAAGGAAAGAGATAAGCAAGGTGAGGTGGTGAGGAAGACGCGCCGGATGTGGTGATTGCAAGATAAGGGAAGGATGATGAGAGTACCCTGGCCCGCAGTGTCCTGTATTCATCGCGTAGAAGAGAGATAAGAAGGTCAACGAAGAAGGAGACGGGAAGAGAAGGAGGGGTATGGGGGACTGTACCCAGATCTGGAGCTTGATGTTCTTGCCATTGAGCCTCAGCTGTCTGAATTTCTGCAGAAGATTGATTGTCAATCGCAAGAGCAGCCGCCACGTGGCACAGTGGTGCAGGGAATGATGAAGAGATGTGGTAGGAGATGGGACATACAAAATCGACGCCGATGGTGGAGATGTAGACGTCGGAATAGTTGCCGTCGGTGAAACGAACGAGAAGGGATGATTTGCCACAACCGCTGTCGCCCACGATGACGATCTTGAAGAGGTGGTCGCTGCGACCGAAAGTATTTTTATAAACTTAATCAGGCCGTGCAAGGAGCAGAATTGACGCAGATAGAGCTCAAGAGAAGATGCGTGGATTTAAAATATGAATATCTATATCGATAACTAAAAGAGGACGTACTATTCCTTATCTTTGGCGGCCATAGTGCGTGAGGTGTCTTGGTATGCTGCTGGGGAATGCTCGATAAGAAAGATGTACAACCTTTGCGTGGCGTAGAACGTTGCAGAACGCAGAAGAACTCGAACAACTTTTGTTTTTTGTTTTGTTATTTTTTTTTTTTTTTTTTGAATTCGTTTGCCAAAAGCCACACTAAGAATGCCAAACAGTCGCAACGCTTGGCCCCTGGCTTGCGAGCGGACAACTGCGCCTGATGGCCAGCGGTGGTCATCACACGGGGTTGGACTCACAGCTCGACCACCACGCAAGGATCCCAATCCTTGGTGGACTCACGATGGGCAGGTGGTCCGCCGAGGACAAGAAAGAAGCTCGGAAGGGTACACCGGTGAAGAGGTGTCTTCACTGAAGGCAATTCTACAAGAAGGAACACCACTCTTGCACCGGGTGCCGACCTGGCCCGGGAACGGAGCTACCGGCCTTGGAACTGCGAGCAACGCAATCAAGCGATCAAGGAGCCCACCGACATTCATCTGAGTTCTTTTCGTTCGCACGTTAGTTCCTCTCACGGCCGAACGTAACCGACGTAGAGGTGGTCTGTCTGCGATTTCATTTTGTAAAATCGAGCGCCCATTTCGCCCAATCTGGAGATTATTAGTTGTAAGGCACTTCGAGCAAGCTACCAGCAAATCGACGACGGCGCACAWGATTCTTGGCGCCAATCCGATCTGCCAATTCAGCAATAGAAAGGAAAAAGACGGTCGTGTTGAAGAAAACGGAAGAAAAGTGACATCATAACATGCAATCCCTGAACGCGAGGCCGCGGTCTTCAGCCTCCACTTCGCCATCGCCATCTCCCTTCTCATCTGCCCCCTCATCTCCCGCCACTCGTGCACGAGACTCCATCCCAAGTACTACATCTTCTACTTCGGCTCTCATCCCCAGAGCAGCCATCTACGTCTCCGAGAAGGAGGTGGTGGGTGATGATTCCCTGGGCGATGCGTGGAAGGCGAGCGTGAAGGGGCTACCCGAGGTCGTTGCGCAGAGATTGGTCATTCACGATGCGCAGGAGGACGCGTTCTATGAGGAATTACAACAAAGCGTAAGGTTAGTGCTCGCTTTCATCTCTTCCATTTCCTTCATCACGTTGCCACTACATTACTTGGCCACCGCATTCCCTGCAGCCAGATGAAGTCAACGCTGTGCACCACAACTGACGTGCGCCCCCCTTGGTGATCTTTCGCCCACCCTCCAGCGAGCTTGCGCACCCAGGGCTGTTGCCGGTGGTCGGTGCCAGCAAGGAGCTCGCCAACGACGAAGACGGCACCATCGACTACCTTCTCGTGAGCAAGAAGTGCGTGCTCCGCCCCTGCCGCGTGTTTACAACGCATGTCGCTACGGCTGACCCGCGCTTCGCCGTACGGCCACGCCAAGGTGCGACATTACGGCAGACCAGCTGCTGAAACAGAAGAGGGAAGAGTCACCCTCGCTCGAAGTGCGGATAGGGTGGGCCTTGAGCATCGCCCAGGTGCGCCCGTCCTCACGCCCATTCGAGTTGTCGTGTCGTGTCTCGCACGCTCGAGTTGGCCACACGAACGCGCCCACCGCCAAATGACTGACGTGTCTGCCTCGCTTGTGCGTCGCTTGCCCAGGCACTGCGCTTCCTCTACGACAAGGCCGAAGACTACTTCCATGGCCAGGTGAACCTGCGCCACATCCACGTACGTGAGCAAAGCTGCGCATCTCGCCACGGCCGCTGTCGTGCGCCTTTTAGTCACGACTGGCCTCCCTCTTACTTCTTCGCTTTCTTTCCTTCAGCTCGACTTGAAAACACAAGAGGCCTTCCTGGCATGCTGGGCGTTCCGGTACCCTCTTTCGCCTTCTTTGAACTTGGGAGGCCCGCGCCGCGCGGCGGGTGACTGACTCCTGTTCGTTCAGGAGCTACCGATCCATCCGCAAGGGTCGACCGCCCACGCTGTCGGACTACCACTGGAAGGCACCCGAGGTGCTGGTCAAGGAGAAGAGGCGCGGATCGCTATGCAGTACGCTGCTTGCCCCCAGTTCGTGCTTTCTCTTGTTGTCAGGCATTCCCCTCACACGGTTTGCCTGTTACTCTCCTTGCGCGCGCAGACGACGAGGGAGTTGAGGATGACGACACGAGTGCCATGGACGCGCAAGCGGCCGACGTCTACTCGTTCGGGATATTGCTTTGGGTTCGCTCCTGCCCTTTTCCCTCTGGGGACCTCTTGCACTCCAGCTCGCTCACCTCTCCCTCCCTCTAACTCCTGCAGGAGCTGTGCTCGCTGAAGCAGGCCTTCACTGACTACAAGTCGCTGGGTGCTTTGATCGAAGGGGTCAGCATACGGCAGCACCGGCCAGCAATCGCCGAGGAGTGGCCGGAGAGCCTGGGTTCCCTGGCACAGAGTTCGTTTTAACTCACCACTAACGACACCCACACACCTACACACGGCTTGGGCACGACTCACCGCATTGTTTCTGGCATGGGCTCTTACAGGCTGTTGGGATAGCAATGTGGAAGCGCGACCAAGGTTCTCTGATTTGGCCTGTAAGTTGCAAGACATCCTCCTGGAGACGAGCATCTCGGACCCGTTGGCGCGCGAGTTCTGGAGCACCACCTTCTCGGGAAAGGTTAGTCGCCCTCTGCTCTGTCTTCGTGCGTGTGGCCGCCCGAAATGCAAGCGCTCACCTTGGCGTGCCGCGGTTTTGTTACCGATCAGAACGAAGTCGAGCTGGATGTGTTCCAGCAGTCCTTCTACGACTTCTTGGGTCTCCCCGAGCCCAACAAAAAGAACGACGTCAAGTGCAGCTGCCTGCTTGCAATTCTCAAGGAACTGCGTACGTGGATTCATTCGCTCCTCCTTCATCGTGCAGGAGCAAGTAATGACTGACTTCTTCTTTCTTCAAACAGACGAACAGAATAAAGAAATAGTAACCATAAAGACCTTCTCTGACATGACGCACTGGTTCGGTCCTTTAGAGAAAGGATGGAGAGTAATCGATCGCGTACGCGCATACAGCCCTCTTCTGTGCTACGTCCATCGGCTGACGTTGGTGTTGATCTCTTCAGATCAACGAGCTATGCGCCAAGCCGTGGTTCTTCGGTCGGATCTCGGGCAAGGAGGCCGAGGAAGCCGTGTGCAAGGCCAACAAAGGCGCCTTCCTCTTCCGGTACCAACTCATCGTCATTGTCTTCACCCACTGTGGTTGTGGGCGCCTGACGGACTGCCCTAACAAACCAACAAACAAAAACAGATTCAGCACGTCGAAGCCGGGCTCTTACGCCATTACGGTTCACAGTCGCCGGGGAGGAGCCAAACACTTCCGCGTCTACCACGAGCCCGGGCTCAACTACCTGTACCCAACGCCTTGCTTTCCTTCTTTCAACTTTGTGTGTGGCTGACACGACTCCTGAAAGAATCGGCAAGACTGAGTGTAAGTCGTTGGACGAGATCATCTTCAAGTTCAAGGCCGATCTCAACCTGCTCGGTCCCTGCCCTGGGTCGCCCTTCCTTGAGCTCTTCAAACAGGTGCGCGTGAACCAGACTCGACACTTGCTGGCTGTGCTAACCTTCAAGCCATTTCTTCATGGTCATCAGGACAACTTCCTCAAGAATAGGTACGACTCGTGGGAGACCGAGGACGATGACCAAGAAGGCGACCTCTGGTGATCAAGAAATAGAAAAAGAAAGTCAACAAGAAGGGCACCGGCCGGTGCTGGCGGAGGGCTGTGAGCGGTGGCGATGTGCTGGGATCGCGTTTGGAATTCATTTATTTATTCTTTTTCTGTGGATTTTGGTTTGTCCTTTGATTTCGGCGAAGAACGGACGAACCAATTGGAGGAAGCGATCCAGACCTCAGGTTCAGTGGAAATTTCAGGTTCCGTTTTGTTCCGTGTCGACATTGTCGACGACGACCGAGCGCACTGCGGCTCTTGCTGGCGGCGAGCTTGGGGTTGGTCGAGAAGGGAGAGGTGGCGAAAATAAGTCGTACGATCTCTCGATTTACCACGCCTCGGCAGCTGTACAAGATCCATCAATCGATCGCGGCTGGCGATTCTCGCATGCACAGCAACTGGTGAAAACGCTACAACTCAAAGCACTTGGGAGATTGAAGCACGATTCTCTGTGCACGATTGCCCCCCAATTTCGTAGGATTCAACCTTCGCTGCAATCGGCTCGAGCATTGGAGAGGGGAAAGGAGTACCCCGAGCACGCACGCGGCGAATAACCCGCGATCTTCCATCTACCACTTGATTTGCTCTACAAGCCTACCCCTCATCGATCAATTTTTCATCGATTCACAATCCGGCAAGCAACCCCAGATACTTCATCCAACAAGCTAACTTCTCGACCACGATATGTCTCTCCAAGGGTACGAGGCCTCTTTTGTGAATCAAATCTCCCTGCGCATCTCCATCTCCATTTCCATTTCACCCATTTAAATGGCCTTCTCCAGCTCTTGCTTGGGTTGCAGAACTACAAATTTGTTTCTTCTGCATCCACTGTTTCATTCACCCGAATCTCTTTTCCTATCACGTTGTGTTCAATGTTCTTCAATTTTTGTTCCATTCCTCATCTACGGATTACAAATCGCACTCACAACGCCAATTCTTCCACAGCGGCAAAGGAGGTCTTCTTGATGCTCTCGCTGAGTCAGACGAGCTCTATCAGCGATTGCTTGGCCTCAAGCAGAAGTACGCGCAAGCAGAGCAAGAACTCGGGGTACAACTTCCCATCTAAAGCCCTTCTTTCGTTTCATCGTGATTAATCTCATCATTCTTCTGTGGGCTTAGCCCCATTCGACGTCTCTTCGGACACGGGGCGAGCTTCCGTTCGCCTTCAACAACATCGCGGGCGTCGAGGCAGCCGCTGGGGCAGGCCTTGCAGAATTGGGCGATGACAAGTCCAGGGATCAATCGAAATTGAAAGCACGAAGAAACGTGCGCATGAGAAGCCGAAGCGACAGCGCCTGCATGTTCATCAATGGCACTCAGTTGCAAGGTAAGACCTCTTTTGCACGGATTGCTTTCTACTCATTGGTACTAATTTGCTACATTCAACTCCACTTCCCTGCATCAGCCTTGATGAGGAAATTGATTTCGCAGATTGGCTCCTGCCACGTTGACACTATACTCGAGTACTTGAGACGGGTACCCCTTGCCTCCTTCTGATCTCCTTTCCCCCCTCCCTTCTGACTCTTTGTCTGCTTTGCAGCATTGGGATCTGGTTCGTGGAGGAGACATGATCCCCTACAACGTGGGAGAATGTCGCAAGCATGTGATGCAGCAGTTGCGAAACGCCTCCATCTTTGCGGTATGCACTTGCCACCTCGACCAGCTGCTGCCTTATGCGTTGCTTAGTCTTACCGTTCCTTTGTTCAATTCGTTCGTGCAGCGGGACGCTGAGAACGAAGGGTGCTGGACTTTGAGCCCCAGGGACGAAGATACCGATAGCTCAGAGATCAAGTACTACGAGCCCCAGATCGGTACGTCACAGTGTGTCCTTTTCTGGCCAATTAGTTGACCCTTGGGTCCACCTCGCTCAGCGATCTGACATCTTTTGGCGTTGCCTTGCCCGTGTGCAGACTGCATCATGCGCGCCATGGAGGAAAGCGAAAGTGGGCAGTACAGTTTGGATTATATAGCCGCGTATGTCATTAAGGTACACACCAGCCCGAGCCGCGTTCGCGCCGCGGTTCATTACTCATCCGTGCCATTACATGTGTCTCTAAACAGAATTGGGCTCGTCGCCACCCGTTATCTGATGCCGAGATCAAGGATAGCGTCAAGCTCACTCTCATGACCAATCCCCGATTTCATGTATGCACTTTTTGCCCTCTCTTCTCTACTCGCTCTGTTGGTGTCAAGCTGGCATCGCTCACCTTGTCTCCGCCCCCTGGCCTCCAGTATGACACGACCCTGCCCGGAGGGCTCGTCAATCTTCGATCAAAGAAGGTACCCCAAGACCCTGTCCGGGCAAAAGGCTCGCCTTTCTCCCCCAACTTACACTTTCTTCGTGTGCAGCAAAATCAGGCGTGGGCTGCCGGCACGAAGAAGCAGCGCGCCGAAGAAGAGGCGGATGAGGGAGAGAAGCCCGCCGTGACCGTCAAGACAGAGGACGGCGCGACGAGCACGGCCATGCTGCCTCCGGCGGCCGTCGCGACCGCCGCCACGCTGATGGCGCCCCCACCAGCGCCGTCCTCGCCCACCGGCACTGGTGCTGCCTCGTCATCGAGCGCCATCGCTGCCGCGTCTGCTTCGAGCACGTTCATATTCAACAGCGGTGCGGCGTCGGGCAGCGCTGAAACCAAGGTCGCCATCGTGGTGACTGACGCGTCGACTAACTCGTCGGAGTCAAACGGCAAAAGGTTAGTCGCAGCCCCTGCTCCAAAGCGCCGCCACCTCGCTCTTCTCACCTCGCTCACACATACTTTTCTCTCTCCTTTCTTTTCTTTCTTTCTTTTTCCACGCTCCTAGTCGGAAGCGCAGTCGCATGATGACTCCTCCACCAGGCTATGCCTGTACGTGTGGAGCGACCTCTGCGGGCAAGGGTGCCGCGTGTAAATGGAGGAAGGGTATGTATGCCCACGCGCTCTGCAAACAAGTGTGTGCGTGTGCGTGTCCTGGTGAGGAGTTGCTGACCAGGGGTTTGCTCCTCCTCCTCGCTCACGCTGCAGGTCCCGATGGTGAGTTTTTGTGCAATTCGTGTGGACTCCAATCGGCGAAGAAGGCCAAAGGGGACAAGAAGAGGACGAAGGACGGCAAGCAGCACGCGACCTCCGAGCGACTGCGGACGAAGAGTGAGAAACGAGTGAAGAGGGAGCAGGAGAAGGAGAATCACGAGGAGGAGGATGTGGAGGGGGAGGAAGACGAGGACGACGAAGATGATGACGACGACGAAGAGGAGGAAGACAGCCCCTGGATCTGCTGTGATAGCTGTGGACAGTGGCTGTTGGCCAAGGGTACGTGCCCTCCCCCCCCCCGTGCATTCCTGACATTCCACCCGCTAACATGCAAACACGACCGGTTCACATGTACAGATGACAACATCGATGACGTGTCCATCTACGACGACTCCAACCCCAACCACCTGGACTACTTCTGCCCGCAGTGCCGGGAGCAGGCCGCCGAGCTGCAGCCCGAATGTAAAGACGAGGAGGCGCAACAGCAGAGCGGCAAGGAGGCCGAGAGCCCAGCGGCGCAGCACACCCGGGAGGAGGAGCGGTGGAGCTTTGGCGAGGACAACGAAGGCGAGGAGAGCGGCATGACCTCCAGCGAGACCACGCCCCACCTGAGCGCCCCCAACGGATCGTCCGCCAGTTCTCGCAAGCGCGGCAGGACCGGTACGCTACCACGGTTGAGCGCGAAAGGGCGTCTGGCTGACCCCATGTCCGTGGCTGCAGCATCGCTATATTCGGAGGTGGACGCAGTGAAGAGGAAGGTGCGCCCGCGCACGCGAA